>CABFOW010000094.1:101774-157144 GCA_902141385.1 Timema californicum | reverse complement strand
ACGTGTGCTCTCCGTTCCCCCTCTCCTGCAGGTGAACCTATATATGTATATATGGACTAGGTCTGGATCCCATGTGTTTTCAGTTTGAGTAAAGTTTGAACTATTGAGTGATCCCGGGGCAGTCTTAGGCTTTTATCTAATTATTAGTGAAGCGTAAATGGAAACTGTGAAACTTTGTGATATAACTTTTTATGGTGTTCAATGAGAGTAATATACGTGTCAATGCCTGACATGTTAATATCATGAGATAAAAATCAAAATAGTATCCTGCACAGATTGAGGGCAAAGCATAAAGACACGTAGTTTGGCTCGGTTGTGTAATATTTTATTTGTAAAAGTTAATAAAACATTTTACCCTCCATGTGGTAATAATAATTTCTTATTATATAATATTCTAATTAAATTCCAGTCATAATTAATCACAAACATTTTAGATATATTATTAATGAGTCAATAAAATAATTAACACATGATCTTTATCATTGTTTGTGGTCAATTTATTGAAAAATATTGACTTCTGATGATACCTCTTTGAAAAATAACAAAGTGTAAATATAATTAAAATATGAATTTATAAACCTAAGGAATACACAATTAGTATGGAAAGTAAGAACTATAAACAATTGATTATTACCATGTTATTGCTTACAAATAAAAATTCATTTGTCACTACGTGTAAGGTAAAGAAAACTGTATTTGTAATCTACGTCGATTTATATTCCGTATTTCAATTGAAACGAATACAAATTTTCAAAGTCTTTCAAGAATTTTTCTCTTCTCTGTTTACTACTTCATTTACGTAAATTAATGCAAATTGGAAAAATTTTCGCTGTCATTTGATGCTTTTTGAAGGAAAATAAAAAACACAGCGAGAGGGGGAAAAAAAAGATAGAGATAAAAGGTCACAAACAAATGGCTTATAATTGACTTTCTAATGAAAAGACGAAATCATATGATGAGCAAGGGTTGACTATGCTCTGTTTACGGCAAAGTAATCTTTGCCTTCTGTCTCGGAAATTACATCAATTTGGCTTTTCAAACAAAAATACGCAACAAATATGTTATAATTACCTTTCATACACTAATGTCAATAGCAACAATTTTTACCCTTCCTTGAATAGCTAGAATTTATAAAAAAATATTCTAAATATTAATTATCTTTTTAGAGAAGAAATAAAAGAAAGTTAACAATAATAAGAAATTACTCTGGAATAAGTAAAATGTGGGATGGAATGTACTGCCATTCTTTACTAATGGTCTTTCAGTTTCTATTCTTTTTATTAAACAGTTAATTAATGTTAGCCGAGTATAGTAAATATTTTTTTACATTATCATGTCTAGATAAAGTATTGTGAGGGTGAAAAAATTAGATCTTTAAATTATGACAGATCATTACTTTTTATATGAACACAAGCCCAATAAATTGGATTTTACAATAATCTCACTGGCCCATGTCTGTCTGTCTGTCGATCAGTGTGTCCCTGACCACGGATCCTAAATGGCTTGATATGTTTTGTTCAAATTTTATAATCGTATGTTATATTTATATTTTTATATATCTTGTATTTTATATATATATATATTATATTATATTTTTGTATTTTTATATTTATATTATTAAACAATTTATGTTAAGATTTGGTTTAAATCTTATATAGTATTGGTTTGAAATGACAAAAGTATTGTATGATTAGATTCTGATAAACATTTGATGAATAATAGTATACAAATGGTAATTCTTTGTTATTTCAAAATACCTCAATAATGCTTTAGTAATTTTGTTTAAAATGTATTTCTGGTGATTGTGTGGTATACTTAAAACACTGTATACTTGTTTTAGGATAAAAACTAATTAAAGTAAAGTTTATGAATGACTTATTTTCAAAACTTTTAATATTTTAAAAATAGCTTTAGTGTTTTGGTTTTAAATGAAGTAATGTTAATAAATGTCTACATTTTTCAAACTTTTAATATTTTTAAAATGAATATAGGGTTTTGGCTGTAAATGACAATCAACACTATAATTTTTAGGTGGTAAAAATCACTTATGGATTTACTGATTACTTTACAAAACGATTTTTTTTTAGTGGCCCCTAAAATTTTGTTCCAAAGGGATATCTTGGGAGTGTTTATATGATAAATAACTCCGTGTACCTGGTTTAAGGTAAACATTTGATTAAGGGTCGTTTACTGATGAGTGATATTTTAAGATTCAAATTATTAGAAAACTGGCTAAAACGATATTTGTTGAAATGTATATTTGAGGAGTATTTGAAATAAACATAACCAATAAAACTTTTTATTTTTTTATGGAGGAAAATTCTGTTTTTAGTATCTCAATGATAACTTTATTCAATTTAAGTATTTAAAAACATGACTTTATTATTTGGTTCAAAATAGGTATATATTAAGATTTAGGCATTATAAATAGTTATAAGAACTTGTTTTTCTAAAAACAATAAGATAACATTTCTGTAAAATCTGGTTTTTTGAAATTAACTTTAACGATAAGGCTAAAAATTTGTATTGGAGGATTATCATTCATACTTACCTATTCTATAGTATTAGGAACTTGAAAGTACAAAATGATGGCACCTATACCTATCTTAAGATAGTTCTATCCAGTCAAGCTCATTACACCCTATCTCTTTCTGGTTTTAAACGTTTTCCTCCCTTATAAGTCTAGGTCTTCTAGTTAAGTTTGCCTGGCAATGCGCTCTCTGAATGATATTCTAAAATCTCCCATTTGAGATGAATATCCTTCCCACCGTAATATACGAAACTCGGTAACCCTAATAAAGTATTGTGATAAATATATATTATGAAACTCAGCATTATGCAATCTCCTCTACCCCCCAGTAGCCTCATCCCCTTTTGGACCAAATATATTACTAAGAACCATGTTTTTGAACACCCTAAATTTGTTTCCGTTATCTAGGGTAAGATACCACGTTTCACACCCATAGAGAAAAACCGGTAAAACTATTATTTTGTATGTTCTGAGTTTTACATTACTTGTGAGAAGGTGAGATGTCAACAACTGACTGGCCGAGTAATACTGTAGTAGGGTATGTATTTCCTTACTGTATTAATTACCAAACAAATATAATTTTTTTGCTAGTTTAAGATTTTACATAATCATTTATATTGTATCCTTATTTATCTAAAATATATTAATTTAAGAGTAGTTTACTTATGATATATTATATACAAATTGATTTTTTTTAAATGACCTTGAAGATTGAATTACAAAAAGGAATCTGGAAATAGTTTTTCATGATATTTAAAATTACGTTTATATTTTTAAAAATTTAACCATATTGAAGTTTACAAATAGCTTATATTTTAAATTTAATTTTGTTAAATATTTTTAAAAAATGTTTTAATTATCTATACATAAAGAGGATTTATTGTGATTACCAGGATGATGTGTTTGTTTTTATTAGGAAAACATACTTAAGGGTAATTTACTCAAAACCTACTCTTGAATATTATATTATAAAACTATCTTTGGAGATATAAAACACAATGTTAGAATATTTGTGTATCGTACAATCTTGTATAAATGGCTTTAAAGATAAATATATAATCTAACAGAGTCATGTGTTTGATTATTTTTCATTTGTTTTAATACTTGTTTGACGGATTTCCTTCAAATTTGATATTTATATTTTATAGGGCTATACCACAAAACTATTTATTTTTTTGTCGTTTAGATTTTGGTGTGTGTAGGTACAAGGCATTATTTTTTCAAGATATCTCCCAAACATTTTGCAATCGTCAATTCTGCTGATACCGGAGTCTGAATCCTTGATTTATGAATTGTGGTATATTTTTCATACGCAATTTATTAGCTTACTCTTAATTTTGCAGTTAAAATAAATTATAATGTGACCCGGGTGAATGGGCTCGCATAGAGAGACAGCTGTAAGACCAAACTGGAAATTGGATGTATTTACCCACTCCTGCTTAAATATAATATTGATACATTTCTCTTTTTAAGGTCAACCTTTATTCATTTTAGCTTTCTAATTTCCTTCTACACAAATGTGGGTATACTTTCTCTGATGTCTGGTTTTCCACTCTCCCTCCACGCAAATGCGGGTTCACTTCCTCTATTTCAACCTTCCAAATTCCTAGTCCATTAGCGTAATTAGTACTTAAAGCGTATAGCCCGAACAGGTAGTAAGACGCGGTGCTAAATAAAATAAAAAAATAAATTTCTCTGATGTACTGAGATATAGTTCAAGAAAAGGAATTTTAGAGGCCTTAATTAAATAAGGTGTACCAAAGCTTCTTTTCCAATTCACATTCAAGACTAGTGGAACTACTTAAAATCAGTGATGGTAGCTATATGGTCTAAGGCGTCACATGATGACTGAAAGATAACCTCTTTTTCACTAACGAACCCAAATTGGACTCGTTCACTTGAGGATAATTGGACTTGAGGTCTTAAAGTGTAATGAGGAACCATGTAGCTGTTCATGTTGTTTGTACATATTGTTAGTCTCTATGAACTTGTATACTAGAAAGCTAACTAATCCACTACATAGTATTGTATAACCCCATTGTGTGAACCCACAAACGAGCTAGACTGACCGAGCTGCCGGCACTGTTATCGATTATAGTGCCAACCTTCGCAGATAGAGGGTGTAATGTGGTCAACACAGAAAAACCTCCTGCCGTTAATCACTTTTTCCTAGAGTGGAAATGCCACTTATATGTTTAAGTAGCTCCTCATTGGTTCTCATAAGGTTGAGTTTGACCTAATACCAGACCCCCTGCTTCACAGATAACTTACGGGGAAGTTCCGGGGATAAAAGCTGGGACATCTGGAATTGTAGCCAGGAAATTATCTGTAGCTAGAAAATCTGACTACTAGACCACAGAGGTGGTCATATAATATTGTATGCGGCACAATATTAACTAATGAATAAATAAATACTGCACGTAGGATACTTTTATTTACTGTCATGAAATTTTGCTAGGAAAATTTAAACTTTCCCTTATAAAAAAGGATGAATTCACTATTGAGAGGTATCTCTTAAAGGAAGTTACCCAGTATGAGGAATTGAATTCACACTATCATATTTTTATAGTTCTTTAAATTAAATAATCATTAGGTCAATTAGAAATAAACCCTGATACATTCATCATCTTAGTAAGTAAAGGCTTTCATTAAATATGATATTAATCATTTATATATATATTTATATTAAACTTGTGGACTTAACCTATAATACGCTGACCTTCTAATTTAAATATTAAAACTCTTGTATATTTTACTGTAGAATGGCGCAGAACCTTACTTACTTACAATACTTACTTTTTTGCAGGCATGTCCAACCATTCCCCGACTGAGGGTCACATAAATTCTTGAGAAATTGGCCTGGTGCCATACCTGAAATGTATGACTAGTACCTTAATATAGAACACACAAACACACATACACTCTCACCCACCCATCCATCCATCCATACATGCATACATGCATACATACATACAATACGTTCCTAGATCTACCAAGGATAATACCGAGCTCTTAGATAACATGATATTCACGTAACACATAAATAAGGTAAAGTTTAATTGATAAATTATTCATAGTAACACATGACCAACATTAAATAAAGTAATATTATTATTATTATTATTAGCACCACGTCTTACTACTTGTTCGGGTTATACGCACTTACGCTAATGTGTAATGGTAGGGTGATTGTGAGATGAAATGAAGGACCTACAGTTTAACGTGGAATCCGAACCACGGTGGAGGCCTAGCATTCCTCACTTTCACAAGATGTCTTGTCAGAGGTGAAGGAATGGTTTGGTAATCAGATAAATCTTTGCCGGGACCGAGGATTGAACCCCGGCCGCCAGCATAAAAGTCTCGACACCTTACCCCTAGACCGCCAGGTCACCAATATAGTAATAATAACGTGTACTGTACACTACCTTGTACTTACTATTCTCCATTTTTCTTGTTGTAACTGTCACTGATGACGATGATAATAATGATGATGATGATGATGAGTCATGTAATGTACTGTAATGTATACAATAGGCGCATTTGTGCTGTTAATAGCATGGCCGGTTCTCGCTTGGCACGTGATTTTAAACATATAAACTATTTTGTTTTTATTAAAAATTAATAAAATAGGGCTGCGGAAAACCACAGATACTGAATCAGCGGTTACGGGGCCCCTACTGTACACACATGCTTCACAAGATAAACACTATGCTTACGTTTCGGTAAGATACAGGGAAGTATTTACTTGGTTACAAGAGCCTAACTTTTGCTTATATCTTCATTTTGAATTATATCAATTAGAGCTGATGGGCTGCACAAAGCCAGCTTGTGGGGGCCACGGGTTGAACATGCCTGCTTTATGGCATTTTTAACTATAAAATTCATTGTCAAACTTACAAAAAATCTAGTTAATAACTTGAATATTTATTCATTCACAAAATGTAAAATTCTGAAAATCTCTAGTTTAAATTAAAATAGTTGTTTGAGGGTAATAAATAGTCTTTATCGTAGAGATATGTCATTCAAGGTAAATGAACACACCGGTTGAGTTACACGTCATCAGATGAAAAAAACAACTTTAGGCACGTATTAATTTTAAAATAATGTTTTTAATGTTTATGCCTCATATATGTAAATACAGCATTTATTTTTATTTTTACTCTACATTAGTTAGTGTTTCCATCCTGTGTGCTGTGTCAGTTTTCTATTCAAGTAATATATTTACCACTACAGGCTTGCTAGACCTTAAAATCTAGCTAAGGACTAGGACAGGCACAATATTTAGTCCCCGGTCATTAATTAATTTATACTAAAGTGTAAGCTCACATTTCACCAATAATAAACTTTTCAGCCATGCAAGGGATAGAACCTGGGACCCTTATCTCAGTAGACTGACCGACTATCAACTGAACCAAGGTGTTGGATACACATATATATGTATATTATTATAAATATGATTTGTGGGGGCCTGTTTATAAATTATACTATATTTTGTATAAAAAACTCATTTTGTTGGAAGTGAGGGTTTTCTGATGGTAGTTTTCTGTTTTTTTCAACAATGTCATAAACGAGACGCTCAAACAATATATGGAAGTATTCAATTGATTAGCTAAATTTAAACACATGCATGCTATCACATATTTATAAAAAACAAATTACTAGTAATTACCAACAATATGAATATTTACCAAAACTTAGAAAACCAATAATTTATTGACTATTATAATTACTAAACGTAGATGAAAAAATATATTTTTCATTAATATGTATATATAAAATATATATATAATATATTTTATATATATAATATATATTATATATATATAATATATAATATATATTATATATATATTATATATATAAAAAATATATTATATATATAAAATATATTATATATATATATTATATATATATATAATATTTGTAGTCAGTTATCAGCTTTTATGTCACATAATTTTATCCTCAATGATACAACTTTCTATATAAGCTTAAATCTTTCTTAGTTTTATTTGCCATTGAAGTGGTGATCCGGGATTGAGTCCTTGAAATATTAATGGAACTAGAATTTTCCCCACAGTATTTTTCATCTTTCTTTTATCTCCTCAAAAATATTAATTTCTCATCTGAACCTTTTGGGGTGATTAAATGTGTGAAGCCCGAATAAGTACTAATACATGGATTTATACCAATTTAAAAAAAATTATAAATATTAAAACATGTTTAATAATAAATGTTACAAATATGATATAAATGAAGTGGAAAGTGAATGTCCATGAAAAATCTAATAGTACTCTAATAGGTGCACTTCAGTGTATAAATGTCACTTTAGCAAGTAAATGATCTTGGTCGAGAGGTCATTATATATGGTCCACCTATTCTTCTTAATATATTGCCATTGTGGGGGGTCGTAACATTACAAACACTGTTCATAGGAAACTGACTGATAATCTACACACAGACATGGACAAATAGGGTTATACAGTCGATGTTGTAGCTGCCTTTTATTACAAGAGAACAACTCAGTTTTCTTTAACATAGAGAATAATACAATTACATGTCACATGCGCGATGCAACAAAGCAAATTGATTATAACTAATATTTCTCAACGTTGGAAACGGCGTTTAAAAATAATACAAGTAATAACATAATCTTAGTTTTAAAAGAATATAATTAAAAATTAACTTACTGTGAAATCGTATCAGATTAAAACATCTTAGACGCCAATTTATATACAAAATATATATGCACTCCTTTTTAACATCTATGTACAAAAAAAAATGATTAAACTTAAAAAAAAAAATTAATATGGTGTGACCAAAATATATAGCTATGTGTTAGTGAGAATGAATATGCTTGAGAGCATATTACTGACATAGTGTTTATTGCTAAGTTTTGGTGATGAAGTTACATCATATTTATTAATAAATTTACACATCCTGTTACTCGAATATTCTAGGACTTTATAAAGGTACACATTTTACTTCGCTGAGATAATGTGTGGTAACAATCAGTTTTCTTCAAGAACAGCTATTGCCTCTATGTCCAATGGCAACAATACAAAGTGTATACTGGTTTATTACTTTCTCGCTTACTTACATGTAGATAAATTATTGTGATCGTCAAATAAATCGCACTCAAGACTTTGATGAATCTTGACGTTTCATGACAACCCCGAATCCAAAAAAGTTGTTTTTGACTTTCCGTCTGTCTGTCTGTACCTCCTACTAGAGCCTAAACAATTTTACTGATCGGGCTAAAACATAGTATCCAGGGTTTTCATAGGATTTCCCCGAGGGTTTTTGGAATTGGATATCTAACCTTAAAATTAAGGGTAGTTTACTAAAGGGCAAAATTAGAAAAAGTCAATTTTTTTCAAAATCTACGCTAACGTTTTTGATTAAATTTCATTTGTAAACATTAATTTACATTCCTAAACAAAATTACATCTCTCAATATTTCGGCAAAATGACTTTAGGGCTCCGGTCTAATGCATAAATAATATTTTTTTATATTATCTCCTAAACTATTTGAGTTATGAAATTACTTATCGCTATAATAATCGTTATAATACAAATATTTTAAAAGACTCATATTTTTATAAAACCAATATCTTTCAAGCTATACGTAAATATATATATATATATATGTATATATATTAACTTTTCGAACAAAAAAGGTAAAAGTATGGTGATGCAAAAGAAAATCTAACCTGAAATGTTGACGGATGTCGACGTCTCAAGACCCCCCAAACCCTATAAAGTGATCTTTGAAATGACGTCTGTGTGTGTGTCTGTTTAAACCTAGATAAGGGTAGTTTAAGAAAGGGTGAAAGGAGAAAAAATCTATTTTCTCAAAATCGACTGTAATGATTTTGATTAAAATTCATATTTATGTGTTGATTAAGATTATAAATAAACTGGCTATTTTAATTTTACCATGAAAATTAATTTTAGGGTATTTTACAGAAGAATAATCTTCCGTATCTTCGCAACTACTTGCGATACTAAACACTTTACCATTGCAATATTGTAGTACTATTAAAAATAAAAACTTTTATATGAAATATATTTTTATAAATCCAACAGTTTATGAGATATTGGCAAATATATTAATACAAGTTTGTGAGCTTTAGTTGTAAAAAGATACTACTTAAAGTTTTAACACAATAATTCTATAATGCCATAGTGTCATTAAAAACATGCAAGTCTCTAAAATTAAGTTGTTTTTCACTAAATCTCTTAGGAGAAATGTTTTTACAGCAATGATCTATATCCGTTTTAGACTCAATAGTCAATATTTACAATTTTACTGGTCAAAATTCATAAATGAGGAATCTAATAGAATTGCAATGGCATGAAGATTTGCAACATCTAATAAAATGTCAAAAGTTTTAACCGGAAGTTGAAATTTTATAACTAAGTGTTGACCCTTGTGGACACAACATTGATCTTTTTTATCGGTCCAATTATACAAATGAGGACATTAATTCTTTAAAAACATAATTATAAAATTTAAAACGGGGACTAAAAAAAGGTTTTACATAAGTATAGTGCAATTTATGCTTGGGTTTGCTAGTGTTTATTATTTCGTTTCACATATATTATGAATTTTGAGTATATATTTCCATTTTCAAACTATAGAGCGAGAAAGTCCGTTCGGAGTTCCGTTCCATTTTTTTTTTATAATAATGATTTTGAGTTCATTCTCTCTCCCTTTTCCACACTTATTTCCTGTACCTTCTACGATATTAGACCAAACAATGTGTATGTTAAAGTTATACAAAAGTATAAATATATCCTAAATTGAAATGCCATCCTTACTTGGTTAAATCCCTTACAGCACTATTCAGTATAAGCAAAGCCATACAAGTTAATTTATATTCCAACTATTGAATATATTAAAAATAGTTGAAATTTAATTTCACTTTATTTAAATTCGTTGTTTATTTTACACACATTCTTAATTACATTTGAAATTTGATACTATTTCTATTAAAAATATATTTTTCAATTAAACATCGTAAAACTATTTGAATTTTCTATCTTCCATTATGTTTGATAGATATTAAAGAAAATACTCACGTCATTAAAATAAAAAAAATAATACTTTTATTTACGAATTAAGAAAATTCATGAATTTTACAATATTTACGGTGTTAGTATCAATATATTAATTAAAAAGTGTGTGTTTAATTTTGTTAAGAATTTCACTTAGTTTTGTACGTACGTATGTATGTATGTGTGTGTGTTTGTGAATGTGTGTATTTATGTATATGTGTATGTACGAATGTATGCGTATATATATATGCGTGTATATATATATGTATGCGTATATATATGCGTGTATGTATATGTATCAGCTATATATATATATATATATATATATGTATATATATGTATCAGCTATATATTTATGCGTATATATATAAGCTATATATATATATCAGTGATGTATGTATATATATATAAGCTATATATATATATCAGTGATGTATATTGTATATATAATATATCACAATATATGTACCATATATCTCTAATATATACATGGTTTACCGATTTATGTGGGAAGTATATTTGGTGTGGATAACAGACCTCAAAACACCACATAAAGTCATCATGAACATGTCCTATGTTCAATGATTCCTGAGATAAGGCATACCAAAAATCTGCTGGAATTGTTAATAGCTGTTAATAGTTGATACACACTGGATTGTGTAGCTGAAGCTCTCTCTGCGTACCATCAGTGATACGTCACTTACAAGAGGTGCAACAGGGGTGTATCAAGTATGGATATTATTATCACCGCGTCTTACTACTCGTTCGTGTTACACGGACTTACGCTAATGTGTAATGGTACAGTGATTGTGAGATGAAATGGAGGACCTACAGTTTAACGTGGAATCCGAACCACGGTGGAGGCCTGGCATTCCCCACATTCACAAGATGTCTTGTCAGAGGTGAAGGAAGGGTTTGGTAATCAGATAGTTCTTTGCCGGGACCGAGGATTGAACCCCGGCCGCCAGCATAGAAGTCTGACACCTTACCCATAGACCGCCAGGTCACCAAGTATGGTTATTAAAATTCCATCAACATTTTGGAAGGCCTTATCTCGGGAACCACCGAATATAAGACATAATTATGTTCATAAGGGATTTTTGTGTGGTTTAGTGATATAGTATCCACACTTCTGTTACTTCACGAATAAATCAGTACACCCTGTTTATGAATGTATATATATATATATATATATACATATATCAAATAAAATCTATATTTATGTATATAATATATATATCTATCAAATAAGACCTATATTTATGTATGTAATATATATATATATATATATATATACAATATTAAATATATATAATAGAGGAAAAACCCATTAACTTATTCACTCACTCACTAACTATCGTATCTCCCCGACGCTTGAGCCAGGAAACGTGGTATTTGACCTTTAAGGGATTAAAAATAGGGTTTAAAATTCTCAAAATGCATTAATGTATTCTTTAAAATAGTATACCTAGAGCTTGAAAATTAAAATATAGGCTCCTTTCTACAATTGTGTTCGATGATTTTGAGATTTTTTCAAATTTTATTTCCTAGATGATGAGGAGGGGCAGAAAATTGTCCTTATCACTGACACACCCATCGGCGTATTCCCTGAACCCCATGGCCCGGAAGCTTGTCATTTTGCTTGGCAGGAAGTTAGCGGGACTGTCCAATAAAACCAGAAAAATTTAAAATTCATATATTTCAAAATAGATCTCCGAAAATGGGAGAGCTATAATGTGGGGAAAAAAAATATTTTTTTAAGATAAGGTAGGATATTAAAATTTGGCAGATAGTAAGATTGAAAACTCCAGATATCCCTAAATCTCAATATTTGAAATATATAAGTGTAAATTGGAGAAAATATGTCAAGAGGACTCAAGATTTTAAAAACTAATAGTAAACCACCTTTTCCCAAAGTGATAGCAAAAAGAAATTTTCCAGTCTTAAGTAAAAATACATCTCCAAATAAATATTAATGGCTGAAAATATTACATTTCAACTGAGACTTAGTGAAATATGGGGGTTAGAGTAAATTAACAGAAAATCAAACTTTCAATCATGGTACAATTTTAGATTTACCAGGGAGCTATAAGAACAACTCTAAATTACCTAATTCGTCTTAAAATTCAAAATTTCTAAGCAGGAGTTGTTTAATGGAAAGAGTGTTTTGAGTTTACTAATATGAGGTAGAGGCTCTCACCTACTTTGTTAAAGTCATAATATTCCATTGGTATAGTTATCACATACACAAATACAGTGAGAACTCCCTTTGTGGACCCATCATTATAGTGAACTCATTTTAAAACAAATAGTTTATATTTACCCTTAAAAATAACATGAGCTCTTATGGTAAACTACCTCCCCTTCTCAACCATGGACTTTCTCAATTATGGTCAAGACCCACTTTAGTAGCCACATGGTCTAAGGCACTACTCTGAGAGTAAACTACACTGCCGATAACGGGGAGATTAAGATAATTTGGGTCTTCTGAGTGTGGTTTTTCCAAAACTATTTTACACTCTACCTCCACGTAAATGAGGGTAGACTTCCTCTAAAATTTACATAGCCTTTCTAGTCCTTAAAACTACTATCGTGCTTAGTATATAAGCGTATAAGCAGAATAGATCGTAAGACGCGGCTCCATAAGTCTTAAATAATTAAATGGACATGGATTGCAAGAGACATATTTATGAATAAACATTTCTAAATAACGAACATATATTGCAAACAACAGTCGAATCATATTTTCGAGCAGGCCTTTATGTTATAAATGCCTTTGTCTATATTAAATTATATAATAAAAACCACATACACCTTTGTCTAGCTCATTTAAATCTTATCAATTAAAGAGTGTGGAAAGTTTTAACCTTGTTGATTAAACATTTTTAGAATAATTTTATTGAGTTTGATGAAAACATTCTTGCTATAATGAAAATACTATCTGTTTTCCGGTGAATATAAAATGTTCCAAGTTTTTGTCATTCCTTTATTTTAAATGTTTTACAACAGTTTTAATTTAATACTGTAATGTATTTCTTTACTTTAGGTCATTTAGGTGGATTTTTTAAATAAACAGCACAGTTGGTCTACAGTTCACATTTCATTTTATATGTGTATTGTTTTGACTACTTGCGATTTAATTGGTTGAAAATATGTGCTCATTATTTCTCTTACTGTTGAACTTTTTTGCAGATGTTAAACGGATGTTTAATTATGTATTTCCTTTTAAAAGTATACTTGTGGTGTGTTTAGGACAACTAGCACCATTTAAAAGTCATTAAACACGATATAAATGGTGCATTCCACATTAAAAACAATATTTTTACTTTCTCTAGACATATCGTAGATAAGGTATTGCGATCGTAAAAAATTTGAAAAATGTTTACGTTTCATGACCCCCTGAAACAAAACAAAAAAAGTGTTGTTTGCGATACCGTCTGTCTATCTGTTTGCACCTTGGGCTGGAGCCTGAACATTTTACAGATTTGGATATAACTTGGTATCTGGGGTGTTCATCAGTTTCCTCCGAGAGGTTTTTGGAATTAGATGTCAAACCCTAAATCTATTATTATTATTATTATTATTATTATTATTAGCACCGCGTCTTACTACCCGTTCGGGTTATACGCACTTACGTTAATGTGTAATGGTAGGGTGATTGTGAGATGAAATGAAGGACCTACAGTTTAACGTGGAATTCGAACCACGGTGGAGGCCTGTCACCCTAAATCTAATAAATGTATTTTACTGAAGGGCAAAAATAGAAAAATCTAGTTTCTCTAAATTAGCTTTAACTATTTTAATTAAATGTTATATCTAGACACTATTTATTATGATAAACAAGATGGAAATTCTCATTTTCTCATAAAAATGACTTTAAGGATACTTTATAAGAGATAAATATTCCTATTTTCATCATTTCTCCGCAACTATTTAACATACAAAATATCTTATTATTGTAAAGTTGTAGTACTATTAAAGATGCCAAGCTTTTACTTGAAATATAATTTTATAAAATCTGAGCTATAAGCAAATATATATAATTTTTAATATAGGTTTTTGAAAATGAATTTAATTATTATGCTCTTTAGTGGGCAAAGATTTTCTTTTTCTCAATTTTTCTGTAACAGTGTTCCTTGTTGCTAAGGCTATAAAGTAAGTAAGTAAGATTGTGTATTATTTAATTTATGATCTTTGATTTAATGTTTTCACATCAATATATAGCATAGCTATTATTTTGTTTAACATATTTTAGGAGTTTTGACTGAATCTCTATTATAAAGCAAAAGCGAAAGAAAGTCTGAATGGTGCGTTGTAACATTTATTTATAATTATATTAAATAAATGTATAGAAAATTATAATAATATTTTAGCTAAATCATTTTAGAAGCATTGCTTCAAACTATATACACAATACTTAAGAAATATATATTTTAAATATTTACTATATATATAACAAGCAAAATCCAATATCAATGTTCAAAACTTATAAAAAATGTACCTTCAAACAAAGTATCAATCTACTTTCACCAATTCATATGTGAGGTAAAGTTATATACAGAGGACCATTTTGATGGACATATTATAAATATACAAAAAATAAAAAGGATAACAATAATAAATTATAAGATGTTGATCATTGTTGACCTCAACCATTATAAGATTGAATTTTCTATGATATTGCACCTCCAGTCTGTGTTCATGTACACCGAATGCGTGAGCCTTGCCCTTGTTATGATGCTACTCCACCCCGTTTAAGTGTATAATGACTGTATCAACCTTGTCCATGCTTTGATATATCTTAGCTCTGTATCAGTGTACAATTACTTTATCTACTTCGTGTCATCTATCAAACATCTCGACTTTGTTTAGTTGTGCTTACTGCATCTACTTTCCCCTCTTATATTACAGCCACATACTCTATAACTGTATATTGACTCTCACTACCTTGTTTATTTTATATTACACTTCTACACTGTATAATGTACACCCTGTATCAATGCAATAATATACCTTCCTCACTGTATTTATCTTGTGCCTGCTTTAATATAGTCCAATTCTTTATAAATGTACACTTAATTTATCAATCCTTGTTTCAACTATGATACAGCTCTACTCTGTAATAGTGTACACTGATTGTATCTACATTGTCCCTGTTATGATATCACTCCACTCTGTATCAGTGTATACTGAATATTTTTTTACCGTATCTCGTATGATATAACTCCACTCTGTATAAGAGTAAATTACTTTATATATACATTGTCTCTTTTATGGTACAGATCCTATCTTTATCGTATTACACTTACTGTATTTTTCTTGTCTGTGCTATGGTAAATCACCTTATGTTTCAGATTAAACTTACTGTAGTTTTCTTGTCCCTATTAAGAAATATCTCCATTATCTATCAGAATACACTGATTGTATTTATTTAGTTATGTTATGATACAGCTCCATTCATTTACAGTGTTGATTTATCGGAGCTGCTTCAACTCTTATTTCATGAAATTTGACTATGTTTCAGAGTACACTGATTTTATATTTATATATTTTCTTGGTAGGGTACAGCTCCTCCCTCTATCAGGGTATTCTGATTGTATCTATATTGTGCATTCTATGATACAGCTCCTCTCTCTATCAGTGTATTCTGATTGTATCTATATTGTGCATTCTATGATACAGCTCCTCTCTCTATCAGTGTATTCTGATTGTATCTATATTGTGCATTCTATGATAAAGCTCCTCTCTCTATCAGTGTATTCTGATTGTATATATCTTGTTCATGCTATGATAAAGCTCCTCTCTCTATCAGTGTATTTGTATCTATATTGTGCATTCTATGATACAGCTCCTCTCTCTATCAGTGTATTTGTATCTATATTGTGCATTCTATGATACAGCTCCTCTCTCTATCAGTGTATTCTGATTTTATCTATCTGGTTCATGCTATGATACAGCTCCTCTCTCTATTAGTGTATTCTGATTGTATCTATATTGTGCATTCTATGATACAGCTCCTCTCTCTATCTCTCTATCAGTGTATTCTGATTGTATCTATATTGTGCATTCTATGATAAAGCTCCTCTCTCTATCAGTGTATTCTGATTGTATATATCTTGTTCATGCTATGATAAAGCTCCTCTCTCTATCAGTGTATTTGTATCTATATTGTGCATTCTATGATACAGCTCCTCTCTCTATCAGTGTATTTGTATCTATATTGTGCATTCTATGATACAGCTCCTCTCTCTATCAGTGTATTCTGATTTTATCTATCTGGTTCATGCTATGATACAGCTCCTCTCTCTATTAGTGTATTCTGATTGTATCTATATTGTGCATTCTATGATACAGCTCCTCTCTCTATCAGTGTATTCTGATTGTATCTATATTGTGCATTCTATGATACAGCTCCTCCCTCTATCAGTGTATTCTGATTGTATCTATATTGTGCATTCTATGATAAAGCTCCTCTCTCTATCAGTGTATTCTGATTGTATCTATCCTGTGCATTCTATGATAAAGCTCCTCTCTCTATCAGTGTATTCTGATTGTATCTATCTTGTGCATTCTATGATACAGCTCCTCCCTCTATTAGCGTATTCTTATTGTATATATCTTGTGCATTCTATGATACACCTGCTCTTTATCAATATATTCTGATTATACCAAACTTGTTCATGCTTTACTTTACCGTCTCCTTCTATTGGCGTACTCCGTTTGTATCTACCTTGTCGCTGCTATGATACAATTCCACTTTAATTATATACATTCCCTAACCCATTTTGGTTGGGAGACCTCTTTTCCCCCAAATAGTTTAATCTATCTTTTGTTTGCAATTAAACTATCATGCAGTGTATAACCCAAACGGGTACTAAGACGTGGCGCTAAAAATAAAAACTATTACGTAATGAATTGACAATCTTAAGCATTCTGTCATATATTGTATTCAATTTTGAATGTAAACTCTATTTTATTCATGTACATAAGCCACTGAAGATCGGATAAATTTAGCGAAATAATAATTTAATTTCATGAATTTTAATTTTAATGAATGCATGTCTTATTATAAATATATAATGAGCTAACCCACATTGTTTCTCTAATTCTTAGGAAATTTATTAAATAACATTTTCAATGTAGCTGTATAAATAAATCTCTTAAGTTACATTGATACTTCATGTTGTATATATGTGTTCAATCTCATGTTTTTGTTTGAATATTCTCTCAGGTATAATATACACCATCATTTAATCTTTGTAACATTTTTGTACTTTTTATTTATTAACAGTTGGTTACCTAGTAATTGGTTACTGCATATTTTCAGGCATTGTTAATTAAGGAAATGTTTTAATGTGTCATTATAATATATTTATTTAATGTATAGTTACCGTCGTGGCGCCGTCAATTTCAAATAACTTACGCCCTCTTTGCACACTTTCTGAGGCGGTGCAAGGTTTGAAGACAAAAAAAATATACATATACTTGGAAGATGATCTGCACCACACTAGGGACTATAAATATGGAACCCAAACGGGTAATCGTACGCAGTTAAAAAAATAATCGAAAAATAGTTGTATAATTAGTGTCAACATTTTCTATACTAAAATAGAATCAACTTTAAAATTATGTTAATGCAACAATGTGTTTGACATATATACAATGAATATAAAAAGTAAAACCAATCCAATTACACAATATAACACGCAGCTAACTATTCTCCCATTCTAATCTACCATAATTTTTATATTTTCAATTATATAGAGCCCGGTCCCGACATAAATTTATCTGATTACCAAACCCTTCCTTCACCTCTGACAAAACATCTTGTGAATGTGGGGAATGCCAGGTCTCCACCGTGGTTCGGATTCTACGTTAATCTGTAGGTCCTCCATTTCATCTCACAATCACCCTACCATTACACAATAGCGTAAGTGCGTATAACCCGAACGGGTAGTAAGACGTGGTGCTAATAATAATAATAATAATTATTATTATTATATAGAGATAGATTACTCCTGGACATGTATCCTATCTATCTGTATTCATTTTGTACCTATGATAATATTCACTATAAATTCTAAGGCAAACATTTTTATGGACTTGTCTGATAGTCCCTAATTCAAAGCTACATTTACGATCATAGTGACACTTGTTAGGATTATTGTGCTACTGGATCACATACGATTTATTTGTAATAGGTTTGCATTTCTACATATCATATTGAAACTCTATATATTATATGAATCTCAAATGAATGTTTGGAAGCGTCACTTGTGTTCCGTTTTAATGTGAAAAGTGTGATCAGATCCGGTCTCCAAGCCACGTAATCTCACTCATTCCTTGATATATTAGAGCTAGTTCCATCCCCTTAGTGATTTATCCAGCCTGTTTTAACCAAATCTCTTTTGTAAATGAATTCATGTATTTCATCTCCAGCCCTTGTTATTTTTCTTTTGTATAGCTTTTCAATTTAAAGTTTACTAGCATTTTTTTTATTATCCAGACGTTTTATCCTTCTGAATTATATAAACCATATTTTTCGATGTGTTCGTACTGACAGTTTTGACATCTTTAAGCTTTACAAGATGTCCAGATCTGAGACTTCTTTAACCATTCAGGGTAACAGTATCCGTTTCTTTCCGAATTTGACGTTTACTTTGTTGTGAGTTAAAGAAGGTCCTAGACCTCCCGTTGAGGGATGGAAAGTTTTTTAAGTGCTTGAAGAAGGGGAAAGAACAAAATAGGGGTTGGAATATGAGGGTCCGTATCGGGATTCCATGGTCCAGCATATACATTATAAACCCCTGGACCAAAGCGGCTGCAGCTGTCTATATTGTATTACATTGTTCGTTTGTTTACCAATAAAACATAAAACAGATAGACTAATAGTCTTAGAGACAAGGGGCTAACGATTGGACACTATGTAGAGGACAAGTTTTATCATTTGAAATCAAGGAAATGATAGAATATGCATTAAACCTATTTAAATCTTCCTTAAAGTTGCATAACAGTTTCGAAGTGTGAAATACATTATACAAGATATACTTTATACATGATTGGGTAATTGGAATATTTATTTAATAATTTAAGTGGCTTTAAAAATTAAACTATAGCTATAGTCTCTGATATATCCCTTGATTTTATTTATATAAGGCGTAGATTTCTTAGATCAAAGGCTTAGCTATGGCCACAATTATAGTTACATATATAAAACTAAACAACCCTACTTCATCTAATTTATAATATAATTATAAAATAACTCTTAAAATCCCTAAGATAACTTTTACTATATTTTGCCTAAGTTACTGAAAAAGTCCGTAGACCAGTAAATCTTATAATTAATCGGTATATTCTAGCATTTACCAATATATGTTGGTAAAAGTCCGAAACATCTTAAAATATGTTTACATTTCGAGTTTTAACCATCAGGTGGGAGAGAACCTCACCAGTTATAGCTCTTACCAGCACTCAAAAGTAAACCAATAACCTAGCCTAACCCAACATAACCTAATCCAAATATGTCTAGTCCAACCTGAATTAAAGCGTGGATTGGGCTTGGTTAGGTAATGTTGGGATATTGGTTTACTTTCGAGTGCTGGTCAAAGCTAGAAGTGAGAATACTCTCTCCCACCTTAATCTAGAGAAGGTTAAATCTATAATGTAAACATATTCTAAGATATTTTGGACTTTTACCATCAGATATTGGTAAATGCTTGAATATACCGATAAATTATCAGATTTTCCGGTATTCGGAATTTTACAGTGACATATATATATAATAATAGATTTAATTTTATATGTATATAAAATTATATATACATAAATATAATTATATATATAACTATATTATATATAATAATATTATATATACAATATATAATTAAATTGTATATATAATATATAATTATATTTTATATACATATATATAATTATATATATAACTATATTATATATATAATTAAATTGTATATATATAATAATATAATTATATATTATATATAATTATATTATTATATATATACAATATATTATATAATTATATATTATATATAATTATATTATATATAATATATAATTATATTGTATATAATATATATAATATATAATTATATTGTATATAATATATATAATATATAATTATATTGTATATATAATATATAATTATATATAATTATATTATATATTATATATAATTATATATACATATATATAATTACATATACAAATATATAATTACATATACATATATATAATTATATATATAATTATAATTACATATAAATATATATATATATATATCAAGCTAATATATAATATTAATAATGAAACCAATAAAAGTAAAAAGTTATCTATGTTGCTCGGACCACCACTTTGAATAACACGGTTGCATAATAGAACCTCCATCAAGAGAGAGCTTGTATCATTCAAGACGAAAACTTGTCACTACTCTACTTGGGCTCGGATTCACTTACATGGTCTCAGATCAATTTATTCATGCTAAGATTCATGTACAGGAGATTATAATAACTGTTTTAAATGTGTTACTAACCTTAAAGGAAATATACTCGAAATTGTGTCTTGCTTATGTTGTTATTATTATTATTATTATTATTATTACTATTAGCACCGCGTCTTACTACCCGTTCGGGCTATACGCACTTACGCTAATGTGTAATGGTAGGGTGATTGTGAGATGAAATGGAGGACCTACAGTTTAACGTGGAATCCGAACCATGATGGAGACCTGGCATTCCCCACATTCACAAGATGTCTTGTCAGAGGTGAAGGAAGGGTTTGGTAATCAGATAAATTTATGCCGGGACCGGGGATTGAACCCCGGCCGCCAGCATATAAGTCTGACACCTTACCCCTAGACCACCAGGTCACCCTCTTGCTTATGGAAATTAACATTTTGAAGCTTCAGAGCTGTTACAACAATGGTTTTATAAATATATATATATATATTGAAATTTCCGAAAAACAAAGATTTTATTGGTTTGAAAAGTTCTTTGATATAAAAAAGGAAACCTTTTAAATGTATGATCAATGAAACAAAACTAAATATGTCAAATTTATACGAAAAACCATAAACTAACTGAAGAATTAGTAAATTTAGGACACAAAGGCAATCACGTTATCAATAACTCTCCTAAATGTATTCATTGTTGCGGTGAACATCAAAAACTAGTTTTAATCTACTATAAAATAAATATAATTGATACACAAATCCAAAAAATAACAAAAAAATACCTCGATTTAAAACGCAAAAGGTTGTTCTCTTAAGTGGAATAATTGTTGCGATGAGCATTAAAATACTTTATTAAATTAATATCAAAGGAAAAGATCCAAATAAACACAATTTACATGCAAACTATAAAATAGCTGAAAAATACCTAAATGTAAGCTGCAAATGTGAACTTGATAACATTGGTTCTCTTAAATGAACACCTGTTTCAATGAAAAAATTATGGTGTTACTATCAAAGAAACAAAACAAAATAAACATAATTGACATGTTAAAACATAGAATAACTGAAAAGATCCTAAATTTACTAAGAAAATCTAAGCACCCCAGAAATCGCTATTTTACAGAAGTCACTTTAGCATTGAACATCTAAATTAGTTGTTTTATCTTATTATCAATGAAACAAAAACCGAATACGAACAATTTACATACAAAACCATAAAATAACTAAAATATAACTAAATTTAAGATGAAAATCGTATTTACAATGTGGAAAGGTATTGAAATAAGGTTACAGAAACAAGAATCTATTGATGCTGTTTCCAATCTAACATAACAAATGTCATTTTAGAAATGGGAGGCAATATTAGCGATAATACTTGATTGTGTACTTATCAGGCCAGCCAAACCTTACCCTTACTTGGCCATTCGAAAGATCTAAGCACAGATGGTAACTGGGAAAATTTCTCAGAAACTTTCAAGGTACTTGCAACATATGACCCAGTTGCCAAACAACATCTTCACAAACATCCGCAGACAGATGGCTACGTTGTGCCCTATCTTTATCCATTGAGCCAGAATGAGTTCATCAACCTCCTCGGTGTCCACATTAGAAAAACTATCTTCCGAAAAATCTGAGAGGCCCAGTATTTTGCTATCATGTTTGATAGTACTCCAGATATTTCTCACACTGATCAAACGTCTCAAGTTATTCGGTATGTGCACATTGAATATACCGAAGTCAGCGTGGTAGAGGCTTTCATAGACTTTATTCAAGTACATAGTAAATCAGCTGATGCCATTACAAAACAAATGTGTGACAAGTTGCAAGGAGATGGCTTTAAGTTGGATCACTGCTATGGGCCAAAATACAACAATGACTCAAATTTGGCGGGAAATGTTTTTGGTGTACAGAAATGTAATTTGGATATGAATCCCAAAGCAGTGTTTGGGCCATATAGCCACCTCTCGTTAAATCTTGATGGTGTGAATGCAGTTGGTGATGGGACAAAGTCTGTAACTTTCTTTCGCACGCTGGAAAAGGTGTACACATTCTTTTCAAGCTCAACTAATAGCTGGGATGATCTTAAGAAACATGTAAAAATTAACTTAAAGTGATCATGTAACACAAGATTGCTTTCAAAACATGAATATGTACGCTTACTTGCTGAACACACCAATGAAATGACAGACACTTTGGAAATGTTGAGAGATGGGCCAGAAGAAAATTCTTGAACTAAGGGTGTGTAGGAATTCTTTGGGTTTGCATTATTGATCATCTATTTTTCCCAGTCTTGTATTTTTTGTGCCCAGTACTAACAGAAGGAAATAATGCTCCGATATACCTGCAGCAAGAAGGACTTGCGCTTGATTAATGTGTACAAAAGTTGAAAGCATTAGATATTATTTTGCCAGTAAACACGAGAATATCTAATGTCCATGGCACCTGAGAGAGCTCTGCAGATACGTAAAACGTACTTATCTAAAGATACAAGAGTTGGAAGACTTCAGGAGAGCAGAGCAAATCCTTTTGAGCATAGTTGTGATCCTGGCTTGGCCTTAGTACAAGAAACCCCCAGAGAACAACTGGAATCAATGTATGAATAGGCAGAAATTACAACACATAAAATACAGAAGAATATGTTTATCCAGGGATTTGCTCTTCTCCAAATCCAGATATTGGTTGATACTGAAAGGGCTGATTTTATTAATGAAAAAATTCAGCACACATTTTCTAAGTACATAGAGTTGAATGCTGCTGCCATGATTTCCGAAATAGATCATCTTTGACACCATATTGTCTTGTATAAGGAAGTCAATCCTAATGAGCATTTTGTTAACTGGGCAGCTTTAGATTATTTTAGGTGGATCTACAAGAGGAAGCTGCACGAGAGTTTAACAAACTTTGATGTGACATCAAGAATCTTTCTAACCATCACTGTTTCAACTTTCAGTTGTGAAAAGAGTTTCTCATAATTTACATAAATAAATACGTATCATAGATCTAAAATGAGCTAAGAAAAATGAATAACCTAAAAATACTGTCAATTGAAAGAGACTTCAATGTAGATATCAATACTGTTATTTAAAAAAAATGCACAAATTAAAACCCGGAGATTTTAAATAAATTAATTTCTAGAATGAATTAAAAGTACTTTAAATGCATCAGTGCTTTCTTAAATTACAATACATGTCCATGGAGGTTAGGGAGTTAAATATTGGAATGGTGTAAAGGACTCAGGGAGTGCTAATATCTCACGGATTATAGAGTGCAATACTTGCCTTACCCCGGGCAACGGAAAACCACACTATGTCACTGTAAAGGGATATTCAGGCAAACAAAAAAGAGTTTATATTATTAGTAAACGCAATGAAGAATAGAGTATCCAAAACCGATCATTTAAATTATAGTGAAAGTGTCTAAATCGATTGAATGTGCCATCTTTTTGAAAGGGAAGCAATATCCTAAATAAGACCCAAAAATGTACCTATCAAAGAAACACATATTTCATATGAAATAGTTTGTGATGTAAGAGCATCGAACTAAGCTCTCCCAATTCAAGATCCAAGGTACTTAGAAGCAGGGGTGGTATAAAATATTGAAAATGAAGTATTCCTCAAACACGAGGGTGTGTTACAATTACTAATCAAAATGTCGATTGGACAAGTCTATGGTACATTTTTGAGAAAACTATATGTATTTTTGACATTGTAGGATTGTTACGTAGTTCTTACTGTGTAGATATGCCACACAAATTTGAAGAAGCTGATATTTCAAGGACAAAAAACGGTGAGGGAGTCCGACCAGTCAACTGAACAAAACAGGTTTTTACAAATGTAAGGGCAGAGTTGATATTTACTCTTTTACTCTGAAGAAATAAACGAGATTAGCGATAAATCCACACAACTGTGAAGGTGTTGGGTTGGCACCAGACTACAATATTATGTACATTTTAATTATGAAAGTGAATTTCACAGTGGAAAGTTAGACTGGTTTCCAACTGAACTAAAATTCGGTCACTTTGGTACTCAACCATAATTTAACTCAGGAGTAGGTAATTCCATTGCTAGAATGTATGGGGGAGTGCAAGGTTCCATTAGACTCAATACACTTTGGACGTTTTACCCAGGTGGTAGTAGTAGTCTATAATTTAAATATCGGTTTATGTAAGAATTTTTTGAAAATTTTAACGAAGAAATGTTTCACATAAATTAGTCATAATGAATATTTTTTGAGGTTAAGAAATTTGTGAATTTTTGTAAAGAAAAATAATTTTATATTATTTCTCTATTATAAACCAACAGTTAAATATATCTTAAAAAACTAATGAATAAGTCACTATTTTATTTTTATTGATAAGAATGTTGTGAGAAAACAATTAAAGAAAATTGCAGGATGATGACATTTTAAATGTTAAACTGATTGCTTAACATATTTATTGCTTTAGTTAATAAACAATAATTTTGAAAAATGTATCATTGAAATTAGGTTTGTTATATTAGATTAGTATATAAAATAATATATGTTTAGGTTACATAGCCGAAATTTGTATTATAATACTAGTGCATTTCTTTTACAAAACTATGTATCCTTAATGTCCAGGCACAATAGACAAGAAGATGTCTATCTACACCATTAAGCATTTGAAACTGATTAAGAAACTTAATGTGCCCTGTGCGATAAAATAAAAATAAATGAAATTATAGTGGTAAAATAAAAATAATCTTAGCTAAGAATATCTTAGAGAATTATAAAAGTTCTTAAGCTAATAAGTTAAGTATAATTATTTGATATATGTTTCAAAATATAAATATAAAATCATAAAGTTTTCAGATTAAAAAGATAGTAAAGAATGAACTTTTTAAATGTAATAAGTTTCTTTTTGTAAAATAAGGCTATAGTAATGTGATAAGAGAGCAAATTCCCTTGTAAGGGTAATAGGTGAGTTGTGCTATTTTGACAGACTAGATCAGTTAAAAACAATGTTTGCGAAGATAAATTTAATTTTGTCATCGTGAATGGAAACATCCTCCCCCTCCTCCACATTTATCTTATGTGTTTAAAGTGTACATTCTGAATCGATTGATCATATCAACACACGACTTATAGATTAACTTCTATCAATAACAAACAAACCATTCTGTCCCCAGCGGTTAATTCATCACTGTGAAAGGGTAAACCAAGAGTTAGCTAGTAAAACATTTTTCGGCCATTCCGGGAATCGAGCCCGGAACTCTCAGATCACTAAACAGAAATGTTAACAACTAAGCTAAGGAATCAAACTATTGAATTTAAATATAAAATAAATAACTAAATTTATGTTTGCTCAACAGTTAGTGTAAAAATAAAATATGTTAAGAGCCTAACATAACTTTATGAAATATAAAAAAAAATTAATAATAGATTTACCATAGTTCAACTCTAGTAAAAAACATTTTTTGTAATAATATTGGGATGAATAGGGTGATATAGTAAAATAAAGTTTAAGCAAGTATAAATTTGTTTTGAAAGGTTTAAAAGGGTGGCTCTATCAATTAAAGTAAATAATATTTTAATGCATATAAATATTACAATGACAAGTATATATTCATCATGACTATGCAACTGGTCTTCTTTATTAAAATAAATAAATTTTAATTCTCATATAAACCATCATTTTAGTAACGGAAGAAAATGAAGGAAAGTGAAAGTCAGCTTTAGAAAAATGAAATGATAAGAGGTACGAAACTCCACACGTACTTTCTCGCTCTATTGTTTAAAAATGGAGATATTTACTCAAAATTCGTAATATTATACACACTAGTGAACCAGAGAACAAATTGCGCTATACATACGTAAAACATTTTTTGACTCACGAATTTAAATTTGATAATTCTATTTTTTTAAATTAACGTATTCATTTGTAAATTTGGACCAATAAAAAATATCGATACTGGGTCTCCAAAGGTCAACACTTTGTATTAAAATATTGACTTGATATTAAAATTTTAGCATTATATTAGGGGATGTACATATTTAGGTTATAGCATTGTAACTAAATTTCTCTTTTACAAAATTTGAACAATAAAATAAGTAATTGTCGAAAATTGAATATAAAATGAGAGAGATACATCATTGTTCTAACATGGGTGAATCCAGCAAGGGATCATGAGGGGCGCGTGCCCCCTTCAAGACATTAAACCAATTAAATCAATGTTAAAATCAATACTAGTCTTAGTGTCACGTATCTCTCTAAGCAGATTTCATTTTAAAATATTTATTGGTAATATTATTTTATTATTAATATACGGTAATTATTATAAATACTTAGGACAATCACATTAAGTGTTAAAGTGGTGAAAATCTAGATTAATTAAATTACACAAATTTAAGTGGCGTACCTCTCACCTTGTTGTACAAATCTTGCTTAGGTTTAAATTAATTTATCATTTTTATAGTCACTATTTCAATGATTAATGATAATTAAAGATCTTTAAAATAAATTATTTTTAAATAACATGAATTAAACAAAATCTTTGAATAATAACACACACACATAAAATGTTAGAATGGCTTAGTGGTAAAACATCGTTTTAGAATGAGAAATAACTAGCTTTAACATAGATTGTAGTTACAGTTTGATTGTTTGATTTCTGAATAAATTCATCAATTTTTTCTGATTGATTGAATAGCTAAAAAATATGTATTTATTGTTATAATATTTGAACTTATTTCCCTCTTAATAATCACTAGATGTTGATATTCTGCTATTTTATTATAATAAGTTTTAATACTAATCGCAAATTTCAAGTTATACCCGTCATCAGAGGTTTATTCTTAAGTCTACCGTTACACTGAAAAATTACTTAAGGTACACTCTCAAATATGCATCGTTTTTATGCAAAAATTTCTTGAGGTGCCCCCACCCCCTCCCTCTCAACCCAATCCCAATGGAAGCACTTGTGTCCCTCCCCCCCTCCCGAAAATCCTGGATTCACCCCTGTGCTCTAAAATTATTTCCCTTAAGGGATTAAAGGAAAAACAACATCAACTTCTTGAAAGACTTACTTATTTGCGTACTCTATGTTATTAGAGAATTATTGCGTTCAAACTAAAGTATTATTTGTTCACAACTAGAGCTCACAAAATTGTATTAAAATATATGCCAATATCTACGAAACTATATGTTTTATAAAAAGATATTTCAAATAATTTTTTTTAAATTGAACTACAATTTTGCAATGATAAGTGATCTAGTATTACAAATAGTTGCGGATATACGGAAATTTCCGCTTCAGTAAAGTACACTAAAATTCATTTTCATGGGAAAATGAAAATAGCCAGTTTATTTAAAATCCTAATCAACGCATAGATACGACTTTTAATCATTATGGTTAGAGTCGATTTTGAGAAAATCAATTTTTATCTCTTTTCGCTCTTTATGACACTATTCTTAATTTTGGGGTTAAAAAAACACAAAGACAAACAGCATTGTGAAACAACTTTTTAGGGTTTTGGGGGTCATGAGACGTCGACATACATCAACATTTTGGGTTTGGATTTTTTTTATGGTCACCATACTTTAACTTTAGTGTTCGAAAAGATTAAAAATATGTTTATTTGCGTATAGCTTAAACGTTTTTGGTTTTATGAAAATATTTTTCGTATAAAATATTTGAATTAAAATTAGATATTCATATTTGCAATGATAAGTAATCTCATATCTCAAATGATTTTGGAGATATGATCGATAAATGGTACGAAAATCCACAAGGACCTTCTCGCTCTAGTGTTTAAAAATTGAGATATTTACTCAAAACTCGTAATATATGTTAAACGAAATAATATATACTAGCAAACCCAAGCATAAACTGCACTATATTAATGTACAACATTTTTTGAGTCGCAGTTTTAAATTTTATATTTTTATTTTCAAAGAACTAATACTCTCTTATATATGTTTGGACCGATAAAAAAGATAGATTTTGGTTCCACAAGGGTCAACATTTCGTATAAAAATGTCGACCTCCAGTTAAAATTTTCAACACCTTATTAGTTGTACATCTTCATGTCATTGCATTGTATTAAATTCCTAATTTATAATCATTTTGACCAATAAAATATATAAGTAATGACTATTGAGTCTAAAATGTAGATAGCTCAGGGTTGTACAAACATTCACCCTAAAAGGTTTAAGGAAAGAAACCATAAACATTTTGAGAGACTTACTTATATTTGCTTACTTTATGACATTGGAGAATTATTACTTTAAAACATAAGGGTATCTGTTTACAACTAAAGCTCACACAATTGTATTAATATTATTTGCCAATATCTGAGAAACTGTTGGTTTTATAAAAATATATTTCATATTAAAGTTTTTTGTTTTTAATATTACTACAATTTTGCAATTAAAAGTTATTTATTATCTCAAATAATTGAGGGGATACGGAGGTTTCTGTTTCTGTAAAGTACCCTAAGGTTAATTCTCTTTGGAAAATGAAAATAGTCAGTTTATTTATAATCTTTATCAACGCCTGAATACGAATTTTAATCAAAATTGTTAATGTCCATTTTGAGAAAATTCGAGTTTTCTCTTTTCACCCTTTATTAAACTACACTTAATTTAAGTTCAAACAGACTCACAAGCATACGGCATTGCAAAGACCACTTTTTAATGTTGGGAGAGGGTGTGAGGGGGTGGTGGTTATGAGAGTCGACATCCATCAACTATTCAGGTAATATTTTTTTTACGGGCGCAATACTCTACCTTTTGTTTTCGAAAAGTTTAAAAATATATTTTCGTATAGCTTGAAATTTATTGGTTTTATATAAATATGCTTATAATAATATTTTTTATTATAAGTAGACCTACATATGTGTAATGATAGGTAAGTTTATATCTCAAATGGTTTAGGAGATATTATAAAAAAATTACGCATCAGACCCAATCCCTTAAAGTCATTTTACCGAAATATTGAGTGTTTCCATTTTGTTTAGAATATTTATAAATGATTAGCAATAAAATTAAATCAGAATCGTTAAAGCCGATTTTGAGAAAATAGACTTTGTTTATTTTTATCCTTCAGTAAAATACCCTTAATTTTATGGTTAGATATCCAGTTCCAATAACCCCTCGGGGCAAACCTATGAAAACCCTAGATACCAAGTTTAAGCCCAATCGGTAAAATAGTTTAGGCTCTAGTCGGAGGTACAGACAGACCGATAAACAGACAGTCGGAAATTCAAAAACCACTTTTTCGGATTTGGGGGGTCATGAACGACGAGAATCATCAAAATCTAGAGTTCAAATTTTTGATGATCACAATACTTTCTGTACCTGTAAGATAGATGGAAAGTAAAAAGCTATTTAACTCAAGTAGGGGATAAATAGCAATTTGTATTAAACCTTTAGCTAAATGTGGTTTAAGGGGTGCATCAGTACAATTTAAGGAGAATTCAGACTCCATCAAAAATTGCATTATGAATGTTTTTTTTGCTGCTTCTACTACTCCCGGATAGTAATTTTCAAGACTTATAATAAGATCAGTGTGTCTTATTTACTTTACAATACGTAATATATAATAAGTAAGGTCTGCTAATTTTGGACACAATTCCTAATTTTCATTATGGTTGTTTGTTTGATAAATACTGAAATAGAGACCATTACAAATAGAAACAGTATCAATTGTTGAATATATATTTCCAGTTGATTCAATTGAAATTATTCATTAGTGTTGTTTGTTTGAGAAATACTAGAGTGGAAATAATTTCAAAAGGATAGAATTTACACATTTCAATCCATGTAATTCAAATATTTCACTTCCTTTTACGATGTGTTCTGACTGAAGATTGCCAAACGGTCACCACACGTCACTTCAAGATTATTCACTCAAGATTATGACATAGCACAATCATTTATTTGACATATCCCAATCATGGTTGTGACACACAACAACAACAAAATACTTCACAATACGTGGTTAAAGGGGGATATTGGAGGTGCACAGAATATTTATATGAGTTTGATCAACAGTTAATCTCACAAAAATAACAGTATTATGGAATAAATGAAACATACGCTTAATTAACCGTGGCCTAGAGCTCCTCCAAGGAGATAATAGGTCCGATAAAAATGGTCTAGTTCCTCCACGACACCTCTAGGAAGGTATTAAAATTAGTCAGAGTGTAATAGCCTAGCTCCTCCACTTTTATGGGGGTGGGTGATAGAGTATAAGACGTCCAAATTGTGTGGAAGTATGTGAAAACACAAAAAGCTTTGAAAAGGAAATCACCAAATAAAGTTAGAACAAAATTCACTAAAACATGAAATGTTATTTTATGGTAGGTTGGTAATAACCATCAATTAATTTAAATTGTTGGAGTATTTAAGACTAGGTTTGTGCTAGGCTATTGCATTTGGACTACTTATATTCGGTTCCTTGAGTTGGCGTGGGTTAACTCATTCCTCACTACGACAAGCGGAGGAAAATAATCCCCGCCTCCCCCAAGTGGAGAAACTCAAACCCCCTCCGTCTCAAAAGGAGAAACTTGACCATGGAACTAGGTGGATTTTTTGAATAGGGGATTAAACTAGGTTTCGTGGAGGAACACAACCGCACCCCATTTAAATATTTGTTTGTTTAATAGTTATTATTATTATTATTAGCACAGCGTCTTACTACCCGTTCGGGTTATACGCACTTACGCTAATGTGTAATTGTAGGGTGATTGTGAAATTAAATGGAGGACCTACAGTTTAACGTGGAATACGAACCACGGTGGAGGCCTGGCATTCCCCACATTCACAAGATTTCTTGTTAGAGGTGAAGGAAGGGTTTGGTAATCAGATAAATCTGTGCCGGGACCGAGGATTGAACCCCGGCCGCCAGCACAGAAGTCTGACACCTTACCCCTAGACCACCAGGTCACCGTTTAATCGTTTCTAATTTTTTTTAATAATAGAAATACATTTCATTAGTTTCTAAATAATGTAAAATGATTATATATTTCTTCAAATGTCATACTATTTTCCACTGCTTGATTAATATTGTGTCATCTTATTTATAAAAGATTAAAAAAGAGAAATATAATATTTATTAATATAGTGTTCACTATATTGTGTAGATAGTCGATTTGGAATAACATCTCACCCTCAACCACTCCCTATTCTTACACAACCAAGAACAAAACTAGTTTTAGGTAGTCCTTAAATTAGATTAAATACATCCATAATAGAGATCACTGAAGAGATGATAAATATTAGGCTAAATTATTTGACCATAGTTAGTTACTCCTTGATACTTAATAATATAGCTATATAAGCTGAAAATGGCCTTAAATTCACAATTTTAAATAACACCACAGAATTAATAGTTATTATATATGTAATGCCTTCTCTCACCAAGTAAAATTCGTGGGTGAGCAAATAAAATCTTGATAATTACTATTCAGCCAAACATAAATATGTTGGAAAGAGCGTGGATTATTCCATTATTTTTCCTTATCTTATTTTAGGCAAATGCATGCATGCCTACTATCACCTAGAATGGTATAGTTAATTTTCAATGAATATAAAGTAATAAGAATAAAGGGTTCATAAACAGTTAGCAGTGTTGAACATAGTTTATTGCTATTTCGAACATAACTAATAATATTTCACGAACATCCATAGCGAATTATACAGTAAAGCGTGATAAAATTTTAACGACATTTAAAATGTTGTGAATTAAATTCTACTCAACAATTTGAAACCTTTAAATACTACATCAAAACAAGACAGTCATTCAAAAATTCTATTAACATATTTCTGTAAAATTTGGTAGCCAAAACAATGATTACAACCTACCTTATTTATCATTGTTAGCAATGTAAGATAAATGTTTTTTATTAAAACATGTTAGCATTGACTCAGAAAGTGACTTATGCATTTTTTTTAAAGAGATATGGATCAGAACCAAAAATAATTGAGGCTGATCAACAAATTATCCTCTATGACAGACTTCCTTTAGTTGGATGGTATAAGTTATCTTATCGAACACATAAAGTTCCTTTTAAATTGACATCTAGCTATTTATGAAAAAGTAAAAGTAAGAGTATGAATTTCTTATTTAAAGGACAATCTTGTAATCAAATAAATTGCAACGTTTAGATCAATAAAATTAATACTTTATAATGAAAAAATCAATTTAAATATAAAAAATATTAAGGACCATGTTAACACAATGATGACTGCTTAAATTTTTGAACGAAAATTGAATCTTATTTATTGCTCAATACCATCTTTCTCATGAAGGGAGAAAACGGTTTTCATACTTTGTTTTATTTCTTATAATTCTTTTTTTTTCAACATTGACTATACTTTTTCTTTACCTTTCTCTTATATTGTGGCATATAAACATTTAGAATGAAATTCCATTACTTATTAGATGGGAAATCTTCATATTTAGTATCGCTTATTGGTTATGGAATACGCCATTAAAGAAAGACCCAGTAACATTTTTGTTGAATTCAATAAATGTAAGAGTAAATCAAAGTAATTTAATTGCAAAATAATTAATAGAAACCACCTGCAAACTCTGTTTGATAGTAAAAGAAAAAACGGTTCTAAGGGATGCAAAATATAAAGCTCTAAATGAAGGACTAAGATAGATAACGTCCCCTGTCCTCATCTTTGTGGATCTGAGAAAATTAAAAACATAAGACAGATGTAAGACGGATAGTAGTTATTTAGCTGATGTTTTAACAAATTGTGGATATTATAGTACATGATGAATGTACATACAGTTTAACAGGTTTTGATTTATAAATTATTTCATAGTTATTTTAATATATTATATTACTATCTTAAATGATATATTTTAAGAGTTTTAAAATACCAGAATTATTTGAGGTTATTTTAAAATTAAACTAGTTTTCGTTTGGGATATGCTAATTTTTTCAAAATAAACTTATTTAATTTGTCAAATAAACGCCCTTAAGTAATTATAATTCTAGAGTTGACTTACAGAATAAATAGCTTTACAAAGGATGGCCATAACGAACTTTCTTCAGTGATTCACGAATACCAAATGTAAACAACAGAGACCACCGTTAGTGACATGTTATGAACTGTTTAACGTCAAAATCGAATCCTAGAGTCATTTATTAGAACCAACACTTTTATATTATTTTTTTTTAGAAAATAAAAGAGAGGATTTCCTTGAATAAAAAGATAAAATAGAAATAATCCTACAATAATAAAACCAAACTGTTGTATAAAAATGTAAAATTAATAGGTAAAGGGGAGGACTGTAAAAATTCTAGCATGGAGGTCCGCCGCAGGAGGGACCACTTAGATAACATGAGGCTGACAAATCATGTCGGCAATTAATATTCAAGAACTGGTTCCCACCAGGGGGGTAGCAGGACGGATAGTGGGGGTGAGAGAGAAAGGGCAGTGTAGGTTATCCAGTAGCCATGACGCCTCAACAAGAAAACTGACTGGGTATTGTTTGTTATGACGGATTGCATTGAAGGCTAGTACAGTGAGGTGCTTTGTAAATAGAAACTATTTGAAAGAAAAGGGACGGCTTTGATAACAAAATATGAGTGAAAATACTTACTCTAAATTATTATCTTTGTATTGTTTTCATAAGAACTGATGGGTTTGCGATCACAATTACTAAGAAATAATAATATCAGTGAACGTTAAAACAAGTTATATTCTGAATGAGAAAAGTCATCCCATACAAGATTGTAAAATTAGTCCCTAAAAATCTTCAGAAAGACTTATCAAAACACTAAACCAATGTGAAATAAGTCCCTAAAGCCCTTTGAAAAGTTTCACCCGAAACCTTAACCATTTTAAAGTTAGTCTATAAAGACTTCCAGAGAAGTAGATAGGAAACATCTAAAATTGTAAAATTAGTCTTAAAAGATCTTCAGTGAGACTTTTATGAAACCTCAACCATGGTAAAATTAGTCCCAAAAGCTCTTCAGAGAAGATTAACAGAGCCCTTGACCGGTGTGAGGCTACTTCCTAAAGCCCTTCAGAAAGGTTTATCAACAACATATATCATTATTCATTTTGTTCCTAAGAACCTCCAGAAGTAGGAACTCTCTTTAATAGTAAAATTCATCCTAAAAGACTTTCAGCGAGATTTTTCAGACAGCTCAACCATTTTAAGATAATTCCCTTTAAACCCCCGGAAAGAGTTGTCAGACATATCTACCATTTAAAAAATACTTCTTAAATACCTTCAGAAAGGTTGTTAAAAACAATCAACAATTGTAAACAATTTCTTAAAAGGCCTAAGAAAGATTTGTAATAACTCTAGACTATTGTTAAAAGACAGTCCCTAGAGACCTTAAAAGTGGTGGTTCAGTAGCCTCAATAATTGCAAAACATACTCTTAAATACCTTCAGGAAGATTGACAATAACTATCGAATATTGTAATAATAATTTACTAAACATCATCATAAATTTTCTTAAGAGCCCTCAACCATTAAAATATAAGTCCATAAAGACCTACACAAAGATTGGTCAGAGCCATCACCACTATGTTTAAAGGCTATGCCTAAGTTCTTCATTCTGGTTTTGCCAGATATAGGCAGCTGGCTCGTGGATATGAGAAGACTGGTATACCTTTAACTTTATTATTATTATTATTAGCACCGCATCTTACTACCCGTTCAGGTTATACGCACTTACGCTAATGTGTAATGGTAGGGTGATTGTGAGATGAAATGGGGGACCTACAGTTTTACGTGGAATCCAAACCACGGTGGAGGCCTGGCATTCCCCACATTCACAAGATGTCTTGTCAGAGGTGAAGGAAGAGTTTGGTAATCAGATAAATCCGTGCCGAGACCGAGGATTGAACCCCGGCCGCCAGCACAGAAGTCTGACACGTTACCCCTATACCACCAGGTCACCTTTATCTTTATTAAGTAGTTTTAAATAAATAAATTGTGTGTAAATTAACCTCCAGCTCAAAAGCGTGATTCGAAAATCAATAAATCAGTTGTTTGATAAATATAAATTAAATATCTTATTTAATGGACATACCTAAAAAAATACCACATTTTTAATGAGGCTCAAGATTATAAAACTATTTCATGCCGCAATAAGTGCATACACTGCTAAGCATGCCAGTTAAAATCAATGGTATGACACAATCACACAAACTCTAATCATATTCTCAAAGAAAATTTAAAAAAATATGTTTTGTAGTAAAATAGGCTTAAATAAGTTTTTCTCATAAAACAAACACATCTTATTAACCACAATATTCACTCTTTATATAATAATTTTAAAACGAATTGTTCAAATATATTCTTAAAGATTCAAATTTAAAAAATAAATTATTTGTAAAATAACCCTAAAACTAATCATTATTTGTAACAATAAAAATGAATTAACACTTATCATCAAAAACTATTAACATATTTCCATTTTGAATTAAATATCAAAGGTCAATTACCAAAACATTCAATTTTTTTATAATCTATGGAAGGTGGATTACCCTTAAATTAATTTGTCTTTGATACTTTAAGGTAGATTATTATTAATATGTAAAAGAGTCTCTTGAAACCAAGCTCGTACCAAATAATTAAAGAAATTGCTTAACATATTAAAAATAAAACATTGATCATTAAACTAACAATTAAAAAAATTTCCTTCAAAAAGCTTTATTTGTTATGCTAGTTTAAAAATTCCTCAGATACACATTTTAAGCAATTTCGTTATTGCCATTTAAATATAAATTGAATTTTCAAAAATCCCTCTTAGGTAAACGACCCTTTATCGATCTTTCACCCAGAACCAAGTAAAAAGGGTTATTTTGCATGTCAAGCACTCCCAATACACCCATTTGGACCCAAATCATTAAAGCCATTTTTAAAAATTTCTAGTTTTTGTAAAATCAATTATCATTAAACTACCCATAAATTAATAAATATAGTGTTAGTTATAATGTCATACATTCCAAAGATACCTATTTGGAATCAAACTGCAAACTTTTGAAAAAATAGTCAACAGTAAACCCCCCATAAATTAATGTTTTGCCTCAAAGAAAAGTAAATGTCATAATATATTACTCTCCCTCAGGGCCCGTCGTCACGGTGTTTGTGAACTAATGCATGTTTACTGGTGTTAGCAGACTAACATTCTAATTGTGTTGAAATATATTTTTCACTTGCACAAGTAGAATCATAGAGGAAAGTGAGGTGATGATCATTGGTGTGTATATCTTAGTCAATGGTACTCGAGACGTTAAAGCGCAGAGTCCCAACCTAGGGTCCGCGAACCAAATCTAGATTTCTAAATTATTTTGTATTTGTTTTTTCAATTAATTTAAAAATATTTTCCATTCATAATTTGACTAAACATTTGTTTTATCCAATGCTATCTGATTGAAAGATAATTTATTTCCAATTCTATCTTACATAAGCATTGGTTACTTTCCAATACTATCCAATACAAGCATATTTTCTTTTCCAATACTATCCGATATAAACATCTGTTCTTTCCCAATACCATCCAATATAAACATCTGGACATTTCCAAAATTATTTGTTTAAACATCTTTTCTTTTCCAATACTATCTGATCAAACATGTTATTTCCCTTACTATCCAATCAACCATCTGTTTATTTTACCATTATTGGGCACACATATACTACTAAAAATATGTGTGAGGGTATTTATATTTCCCCTGGTGAAAGAACGGGGAGCTATGGGGGAAGTGTTGTGCTCAGTAAACTACCATTTATTTCTATGGGCCATGATCTTAAAAAGGTTGGGAACTACTGAGTTAAAGGTATATAAAGACATTTTACATTCTTTCCTAGTGATTTCTACATCGCACTCCTAACTTTATATAGTTTGTGTAGAAATTTCACAGACACTCATATTTTTATAGCGATCGGCAATTTAAAGAGGGTCGCGTTCATACCATTTCTCAGTTTCCGTCAATTTGAATTATCCACTTTCATTTTTAAAGTTGAAAGGTGACCAACTCTTTCATTTGTAAGTGTTTATTATTATTTGTATTATATAGTACCGCCTCTTACCACACGTTCGGATTATACGCTCAAGTACTAATTATGCTAAGGGATTAGGAATGTTGATTTTAGAGGAAGTGAACTCGCACTTGCGTGGAGGAAGAGTGGAAAACCATTTAGGGAAAGCCAGTCCCATTTCACCCAACGAAGATTCAAACCATGATCTCTACGTCCTCAGCAGTCAAGCTCAACATGAAACTAACGCGTTAGCCAACTACTCCACCGAAACGGATAGATAGTTGTAAGTGGACTTGCATGTTAGTAGTTTGCTTGGCTTTTTATACTTTGCAAGTTGTGTGTGCGAAACCAAATTAGTGGATTTGCATTAGAAAATTAACACCATGTAACGGGCCTTTACATGGGGAAACATTTTGATCCTACGCTATACAGTTGACAATTAGTTACCTAATACAAAAAGTATATTAAAATAATAAGGCTATCTAAATCATGGTGGCATGCCAAAGAGGCTATACATAACCAAGTATGCTCCAGAATAATTAATTGAAATACTCCCAAAACAGAATTTATTTGGTAATAGCTATCACAATCTAAATAAGTTGAATTTCATTTTATATGTAATGTACTTTCTGTATATTTCATGTCCTCTAATATAAACACAATTTGCTACCCTAAAATTATTGCACATATTTTATAGCTTAATTATCTAAAATTAATAAATCATGACGTAAGACTTGCGTTTTAAAAAGTGGTTTCATGTGGGAAGATGGCCTCTCCTAAATAAAACACGTGACAATAATATTAATATCTTGTGTGAACGAACTAATGCGGTACGACGAGAATATCGTGGAATAGTCCAAAAGAAGAAAACAACTAGTTCTAACACTATATAAGTTTCCATTTTAAAGAAGATATAAAGTAAAAAAGCCCCCAACCTTAAAGTAAACCTAACAATTGAGAAATTATTTTCCAGCCAAACGAAACCTTTTGAGGGGCAGTAGAAAACCCGTTTTTGCAAACATTAAGATGTCATTCTACAAAATTGGGGGCTTAGTGTGAAGTTGGTGCTCTCAATCTAGCAATATAATTACGGAGCTTATATAAAGATGGTGCTCTAAAATTAACTCTATCATTAGGGAGCTACTGTTAAGTTGGTGTTCTCAATTTAACCATTTTAAAATGGAGCTATAGTAAATTTGGCAAACCTAGCCATATCACTAGGGAGCAAATGTAAAGTCTGTCATATAAATATTACCATATCATTAGGAAGCTACTGTAAAGTTTGTCTTCTAAACATAACCATAATTTTAGGAATCTACGGTTAAGTATGTCCTCTCAATGTAAACATTTAATAAGGGAGGTAATGTAAATTCGAGGATCTCAATTCAACCATGTAGCTAGGGAGCAACTCTTAAGTTTATGATCTCAATTCAACCAAATTATTATGGAACTAATGTTTAATTGATGACCTTAATATAACAATATTATTAGGGAGAAACTGTTAAGTGGGTGTTCTCAGTTTAACCATATTATTATGGAGCCATTGTAAAGTTGGTGAACTCAATCTAAACATATTATTAAGGAACTAATCTAAATTTGGCCATCGGAATATAAACATATAATTAGGGAAATACTGTTGTGCTGATGGTCTCAACATAACCATATCATTAGGGAGATACTGTTATGTTGGTGCTACCAATTAAACCAAATTATTACAGAGCCAATATAAAGTTGTTGGACCCAATATAACCATTTCATTAGGGAGCTAATGTAAAAATGGTTATCTTTATCTAATCATATGATTAGTTTATTATTTTTGAAAGTAAATTCTGTTGTGGAACACTTAATGTTTCCTATTGCCGCTTGGGTGTTATTATCTTAGTAATTTCTTGAAATATTCGGTTAGGTTGATTTTTTTATTCATTTTCTGGCTTGAAATGTATGTTTAAATATTATTTTTTATTGCTCGTGTAGTTGTTAGAAATATTTTAAATTATTTAAATATGGTAATGTTTCCTTATAGGTTATTTTTGTACACGTATCTTCTTCAGAGTAAATATTAAAATAACTTATTTTTGTTGGTTAATAAGGTTTTCACTTTAAAATTCACCAATTCATTTAGTGAGAAATTACCAATATTCTAATGTAACAGTGCTTTGTTTTGTATAATAATATTAACGAGGGTAATAGTTCCACGAAGGTTAGAATTTTAATCAGGAAGTCGAGCCTTTGTGCTAATGATAAATCTCTGATTCGATATTTACATTTAAATTGGATCCTAAACTTTAAATTTGTTTTGTCTGTCTTCAAAGTGGTGAATCAGACGAGTTTAAATGATTAAAATAATTCATTTAAGCTATTTGTATATCACCGTAAAGTTTAAAGATTTAAGCTTAAAAAAAATTGTCTGATTCCAAATTTAAATTTGATCCTAAAATTTTAATTTGTTTTGTCTGTATTCACAGTGGTGAATTAGGCGCGTCGCAAACCATCTAAAATAGGCTCTTTAAGTTCTATATAATCATTTTAAAGTGGTAATTTAAATTTTTAATAAATATCTGATTCAATATTTAAATTTAAATTTTTATTCTACTTTTTTTGTTTGAATTCACTGTTGTAAGTCAGATGTTTTGTAAATAATCTAAGAAAGGTTCTTTAAAATTATTTTTTAAAAGATTAACCATTTTGTTTATTGTTTTGGTCTCTTCCAGACTTGTTCAAATAAAATAATTATATACTTTGAGGGATTGTCATATACTCTCAACACATTGTTCAAGTGCAGACTCAGCCATGATTTATTTGTTTTCCATCACACTTCAGTTTGACTTGTAAGGCCATGTAAATTGTTGTTTTACCTCTGTTTATTACATTGAATAAATAATATAAAATATGTCTTTAATTGAAAATGTTTTACTTTTGTGGTTATCATTTCCTTAGATTCCGTCCACCCTCTTTTAGTCTATTGTGGCCGTATCTAAAAGAAGAAGTGGCCGGTATATACTTTGTATAGTTGTAAAAATTAGTGTGTGGGATATTTTATTTTTAATAGTAAAAACTTGAATATTCCATGTGCATTTTCAAACTTGTTTATTCAGCAGCGTACCCCTATATTTAGAAAAAAATCCGTGATTCCCAAAGGGACGTGTGAAGGGCCCGTGAACTTCTTGTCGTGACCACGTTATAATATCCAATAGCCAGAGTTCCCAGAACAAGGGATAAGTGGGGTACTCAACCCCCTGTTTTCTTAAATGAGAGGTTTGCCCCCTCCATAAATATTTTCCAAAGTAAATTCCAAACCAATGTATGAAAACACACAACTGACACCATCAACTAGATAATTTTAATTAATAAAGACATAGAAGAAATTTGAAATGGCCTAATTTTACGGTTACTATTATTATAAAAAAATATATATATCCTAGAAATATAGTAAACAAAGTTAGGATTATTTGTGATTGCTTTAAATAAAAAAAAATTAAAAAATTAAAGGCAAAAGGGTAATACTGAATAAACTTTGACACAGATGAGATCAAATTGAAAAGCTTTTACTATATAGTAATTGTATGTTTAATTTGGACGTGAGACGGATTTTAAACTAAAAATTCTAATATATTTGCCAAAAATATTACAAATTGTAGCATATGTAGTACTAATTAATGCCTTTCTTTGTATATATGTATAGAAACAATATAAACAGCATTGACAAATTTCTCTACTATAGTACAAACATAGGTAGAGAGAAAACTGTTACTTTTTCAGTCAACCATTAAAAATAATTATCTATATTAGTATTATATAGGTAACTATCTAGTTTTGTGCTATTAGCTGGCCAAAATTTGATTTTATTAGAATATATATATATATATATTCTAATAAAATAAACTATTTATATATATATATATTCTAATAAAATAATTTATATATATATATTCTAATAAAATAAATTATATATATATTCTAATAAAATCAAATTTGTGCCACAATAATATCCTATCCCCATAATATGTGCCGCCATATTTTTCGTGTACACATAAAAAAAACTCTGGGTGCTGCCAACTTCACGTAGCAGCACCTATAACAAGGCATAAATTCTGAAACCTATGCCAATATTTAGTGCTGAATTTTTTACACAAGAATATACCATCCCCATAATGTGTGCCAATGTAGTTCTCGTGAAAACCTCGAAAAAAACCACAAAAATTCTGAAACCTATGCCAATATTTAGTTCTGAATTTGTGCCACAAGAAAATCCTATCCCCATAATTTGTGACACTGTAGCTATCGTGAAAACACTGAAAAACAGGGGGTGATGCAGGCAGCATCCATAAAGCACAAATTCTGAAACCTATGCCAATATCTAGTGATGAATTTATGCCACAAGAATATTATATCCCTATAAGTTTGCCATCATAGTTTTCCTGAAAACGATATAAAAACATTGGGTGCTGCTGTCAGCACCCATAGCGGCACAAATTATGAAACCTCTACCTATATTTAGTGATAAATTTGTGCCACAAGAATATCCTATTCTCATAATTCGTAACACCATAGTTTCCATCAAAACACCCTAAAACGATAAGTTGTGTTAACACCACGTTGTACTCAGTACAGGCCAGCTCTCACTTCAAGGCCGACACCAGTTTATCCCGCCTGTACACCCTGTGACGTCATAGTGGTATCGAACTGGGGACCACGATAATTATTTGAGGTTGCACACCTTCCTTGTTTGCCTGTCTACCAGCTCTGAGTGTCAGAAGCGACCCTCAGAGAAGGTAGTTGGCTTGTTAATACCTTTTGTTAATACCTAAGAGTACCGATCTGTTGTCACAGACCATAACCTCTTTTTGTGAAAGTGTTTATTGGTTGTGGAAGGCAATTGGAGTTTGGGAAGGGAGTTGTGTACTTTAGTGTGTGGTCTGTTGTGAAGTATCTATATAGAGCCCTAGCACACTGTGATGGTAAACACAAGTGTATTTAGGCCCTATGTGTAGGATGTAGTGTGTAGTTCTAGGAGGGCTGAAAGAAAAATAACAAGATTAAGTAATGCACTGTGTGAAGGATGGAAAAGTGATTGAGAGTTTATGAAATGATTGTTAAGTGGGGGGTTTATTCCAGTCTTGGCTTTCTGTAGAGCTTAGGCTCTTGGGGGTTGTACTGCCCAAGGTTTCTTATTATAGAGTTCTCTTCCAGCAGAATGTTTTTATTGTAGAAGTTTATGTCACGTTTCACGAATAGTTATCTTAGAGTCTTGGTGCCAGTCTCTGCGTGGATGAACGCGTTGTTTGTTCTTGTGTTCACCCCCAGAATGCATCGCAGGACTCTGTTCTGGACAACCTGAAGCTGGTTTAGCACATTTGAGGTTGCATCAAAGCTCTGACATATATATGAGAGTCATATATTTATGACCATTGATGAAAAAATAATAATCTAGGAGCTTGGTCAAAAGATTAATGAAATTATTTTTAAAATACACTCTTTTCTTTGAATAGCTAATGTTGATTTTTTTTTTCAAAGTTTTTAAATAATTTCTAAAAAGATCATATTTTATTTATAAGTTGTAGAATTGATAATTGTACACACCTAAGGCTAGATGAAGACTAATTTGGGGTACTGAATTCCTAGATGTTATAGTTTGCAAAAAAGCATTATTTTTACAATTTTTTATAATAAAATATCTATTTATAAAAAAATATGTATCTTTACCATCGGTAAAAGTTATGGTGCACTATGTTTAAATTGTGAGAGATAACACATAGCACTGTCATGTGCTGAGTTTGTGCCACAATTCTCAAACTATTGTCTGCCATAGGTTTCGCTTAACGCATTCAAGCTTTGGGCGCTGCTAAATACTTAAACTTATGAAAATATTTAGTGCTCAATCTGTGCCCAAAATATTGTACATTCCCATAATTTGTGCGGTTAGCCTGCATTAGTGTTTGTAAAAATATTCAAACACGTTGGGTACTGCTGACTTCACATAGTATTATCACTAAATTAATGGCACAAATGTCTTACTTTTACTAAAACTACATCCAAATATTGTAATTTGTGACCTCATACTTTTCTGGAAAATATTAAAATACCGTGGATGCGGATGAGGGTACCATCAACAGTACAAAATCTGAGACCTATGATAACATTGAATGCCAAATTTGAGTCGTAAAGAATATCCAACACCTATTATTTGTGTCGCCATAGTTTTCATGAAAATACCAGTGGCCTCATGTTTAAATTAAGGAAGGTCGTTTAGAGGAAGTGTACCCAAATTAACGTGGAGTGTGTGTAAAATGTGTAGGAAAGATGTGATCAATCATATTGAATGTTCAAAACCACCTGGCTAAGATTCTTGCCTTGTCCTCACAGTCAGTGGCAATTAATATATCATAAGGCTGACTCTTTTTAAACCATATGACGCTGATATAGAAAACCCCTGTCTTCCAAATAAGCTTCTAGTCTTAACTTATATCCCCACCAATGTTACAGAGTTGAGAAACACGTGAGGATATTTAGTGCTCAAGTAGTTTTTTGTGTGAATAGTTGGCATTTTAATAGTTTTAGTATAAAGACAGAAAACTTTCTTTAGCTACCAGCAGCAGTTTGATACCACAAATTATAAAAATGTTTCCAGAAATTTTTCTGAATCTTTGGTTCAAAAACCCATTTTAATAGTTGGTGCTACCTTAGTTATCTATAAAACACTTTAATGTAGTACCCCCTATCATTACTACTTGTGTAACCTAAATTTAAAAAATAAACCTTAATACTACTAATACTATTCCTTAGGCTCTGCCTCATAAATAAATACGTTTTATATATTGTGCCATAGATGTATTTGGAGAAAAGAAGGACAAAACTGGTAAATGAAACATTCAGCACTAATATTTACAACTAAAAATTATATTAACAACACTAGCGTCACAAATTAATAAGAAAATAACAATATGACTTGTATAGTTGTGATAATATTCTTAATTATTTAAAATATCATGAAAATATTATTGCTTAATATATTAGATTTAGCTCATATTTTATATGTATAATATTTTGGCTGTAAATATATGTATGTGGGGGGGTCCAGTGTGGTGTTTATACAAGATGCATGAGTCGACACATTCACACAAAGGAACTGTTTATAAAAGTTTTAGGGGTGGTTGAGGGTGAGGCAGAGAAATACATTCGTCACTAACTCTTGTTAAGCCTGCGAGAGATCTAATGTACCTCTAAATGATAATAATTGATCTATTTTATTTATAAACCCTTTTCAATTGTAAGATATACTTTTGGTAGCTATCTCATAATAGACTCTGCCACCACTAATGGAGATATCAGGGTTTGAATTAAAGTCAGGTGTATTGAGGGTGTTTGTTTCTAAGTAATGGTCTTACACTCTCCCCCAACGCAAATTCTGGTACACGTTCTATAAATTAAACTTCTCTCATTCTTAGCACATTAGCGCAATTAGTAGGGACTACATACGCGTATAACCCGAACACGGTGCTGATAGTAAAATTATAATATTAATAATTATTATCATCATTTTAATTTCATTTACTATTGTGTTAGCTAACAGTCACAAGATCTAAATAACATCCGCTTCGGTGGCCGCGGGGTCTAATGGGCTAATCTCGTGTTGGGCTTGACAGCCGAAGACGGGAATATTGGGGTTGGATCCCAGTCGGGTGCACTGAGGGTGTTTTTCCCTAAAACAAATTCCAGTCTCCCTACAAGAAATTTCGGGTACACTTCCTCTAAATTAAGCCTTTATATTTCCTAACCAATTTGTGTAATTAGTACATAGGCGTATAACCTGAACAGGTAGTAGGAAGTGGTGCTAATAAAAAGTCACATAGCAGGACATCATTGACTAATACACAAGTATGACATAGAAGTATAGCTGCATAAATATATAAAACAAACACTCATAGGTAACTAGAGATATGGAGTGGAAAATTTTTCCTATATTTTTCACGGAAAATCTTCCCATTATTATTTCTGTAAACTAGTTTCAACTGATTAAATGAATAATGATATTGCTTCGGTGGCCGCACGAACTAACTCACAACTCTCACAATAGACCAGACTGCCGATGACAAAGACATCGGAGTCCAATACCGGTCGGGTATCCTGAGGACGGTTTTCCTAAATGGTTTTCCCCTCTCATACCACCCAAATTCAAGTGCAATTAATTTACATTCAACCTTCCTCTTCCCTAACTCACTGGCTTAATTAGTACATAAGCGTATAAGCCGAATGGGTGGTAAAACATGGTGATAAAAAGAAAGAGGGAAGAAACAAATGAATGAGAGCCTTTGTAGACACGTTATGATCAAAATAATACTCCAAATTTTGGTGATCAATAAGTTAATTAAAATAATTTTAAGGTTGACCAGACATTTTTCTCACAATCCCTATCCTCTGTGCTTCCTATCTACCCCTACCCACCATCAATACTCCTCCCCAGTTCTTTTAACACACTCGTCCCTAACACACTATATATTGAAGTATAATAGGCTCAAAGTGTCACCTTTTAACCACCCAACCACAAGCCATCACTGAAGAAAATTTTCTTCTCTATAACGGTAACTAAATAATGGTACATTATAATAATAAAAAACAGTAAGAAGAAGAATAATTTAAATTTAGAACATGTACTGAGTAAGTTAATGATAAGAGCTATCCTTTAATAATAATAATAATTATTATAATAAAAGTATGCGATGGCCGTGGGGTCTAGCGCTACTCTCGAAAAAGACTAGACTGCAGAGGATGGGAATATTTGGGTTATATCCTGATCGAATGCACTAAGGGTGGTTTATCCTTAATGGTTTCCTACTCTCTCTTTCTCTATCTCTCTCTACGTAATTGTGAGATCACTTCCTCTACCTACTTAACCCATTAGAGTAATTAGTACATAGGAATATAATCCGAACGGGTAGAAAGATGGGGTTCTAATAATAAAAATAAGTATGAATATACGTGTGGGGAAGGTAAAGTTCTTAAGCACTTTACCTCCTCTGCCTGCCTCAAATAGTGTTGTATATCAAGATTTTATATAGTAAGTAACACAATTGCTCAATTTGCGTTTTTATAACATAATATTATTCATGTCTTATAAAAATATACTATAATAATTGATTCAATATGTTATAGTATATGTTGACTAGCGTAGAGACGGGTTGTTTGTACAAGCTGAGATTGTCAATTATTATAGTAATACATATAAATGAATACTCTAACAATAAATTAATATAAAAGTGATCAACGTATATTTATTGTATAAATGGGAATTTCCTTTTATGAAAATGGCGTCGATAAGGGAATCTGATCTAGCCAGGGATAGATATCAAGATTTTAAGTCGTATTTACGTAGATTTCTGTAGTTGTCTCCCAACTGAGGGGAATTAAATCATCATAGGTGGAAGAGGAGGAATTCTTCAATTGGTTACCCAACGAAGAGGCCTTTGGACTCTTAAAATTTGAGCCTAACAGTAGGGGCTTTCACCATATAAGCTTCTTTAGATATTTATATTATTGTGTTAATTTCTTCCATAATCTTGACAAAAATATATATATTTGAGAAAATAAAGTTAGAAAACTCTCTACTAAATAATTCATAATTTTAAATAAAAAGGGGTAGTCTTTATGCTACGTTGTCCTAAAAGAAAAGTTTGTGCTGTTATGTGGAATGACAATTCTGTAGTTTCAATGTCAATGATGAAGCGTTATTCTACTGCAGAGCATAGTCGAATTAATATTATTTAGCCTATTGTAGCAGGATAATACAACCCCTACATGGAAGGGGAAGACCAATTTGATTCAAATATTCCCACAGAATAACAATGAAAGGGGAAAAATGGCACCACTCAATCCTACTTTTCACTACTAATTGTGCGATAAACTAATAATACATATCATCCTATACTAAAAATTCGAAATACTAGCACGTACAAAGTACCCTCTAAATTATTTTCCCGGGAAAATGAGATAGGCAAAGTTGTTAGAAAAATTATATTGTACCAAGATATGAACTTTAATCAAAATCATTAAGATAATTACGAAAAAATCTTTTTTTTTTCTCTTTTAACCCTTAAGTAAACTACTCTTAATTTTTTTAGGGGTAAGTTAGATCTTTAACTTTAAAAGAAATCGGTGTGCAACCTTACGAACCCCCAAGACACCAAGTCAATAATATCACTGTGCATAATTTAATCTTTCTAGGTAATTTATAAGATTCTTGAATATGTGGACATACACAAAACATAAGGAGACTATATGTAGAGATACATTACCAAACGGTGTGTATTTTAATTAATTAAAATAAAAAAATCATTTAAAGCCTACATTCTTTTTATTAACTAACCAATCTCATCGATGCATATAAATTTAACGCACTATTAAATTTTGTAAAAATTTACTGTACAACAGTAAAATCAGTGTGAAATCTTAAAAGGAATCCGTGAAGGGACATGCAATGCGGAATTACAGTGTCAAAATTTTTCTCACCCCTGGGTAAACCCTCACTCAAAGACAGAGATGTTTAGTAAGCTAAATATATTAAGAGGGGAAAGATAACTGCTGTGGCCCTCGAGGAGGGAATTACAACGTGAAGCTACAAAGTTTTTTGGTTTTTGATTGAAAATTATCATGGCACAAATTTAAAGAATAGAATAATGCTCTGGAACAAACTCATCTCTAAATATTGGTATAGGTTTCATATTATGTGCCATTATGGGTGCTTCCAGCAGCACCCGCTATGTTTTTTTTTGTCATTTTAACGAAAACTACCGTGGCACAAATTATGGGGATAGGATATTCTTGTGGTACAAATTCGACACTAAATATTGGCATACGTTTCAGAATTTATGCTGTTATGGGTGCTGCTGGCAGCACCTACTGTGTTTTGGGGGGTTTTAACGAAAAATACCGTGGCACAAATGATGGGGATAGGATATTATTGTGGTACAAATTCTACATTAAATATTGGTATAGGTCTCATAATTTGTGCCGGTAGGGGTGCCGCCAACTTCACGGACATTAAAACTTTTTTCTAATACTTTGTCATCTTTTTATAACTCATATTATTTTTTTAGATCAACTTTTTACCCTTTTTCACCGTTTGTACCTTTTTTACAGTAAAACATTTCCCCTTGAGTTGGCCGGGTGTAAAAAGTGAAAAAATGGCAAAAATAATGATAAGAAAGTCAAATATTTTTTTTCTAAAATAAAGGGTTGAAAATTTTATCAAAAAGGGTGAAAAGGGAATGAAATGTTAAAAGGGCTAAAGGGTTAAAAAAGAAAAAAAATACCTTAAAACATTTCTCCCAAGCAACAACAGGTTCTTCAATGTTAGTATAAGATTAATAATTGTTTCTATGAATAATAGTAATAATATTTTACAAATAGATATAGTACCATTTTACTGAATTCCTACATCTTCCCTCACATCGATGATCGTGACCCTGCTTGCAGAAATTGAGCAAGCTTATCCTGAAAATAATATTTAGTGGAGGCAGTTTTAATATCCATATCAAGAGAATCCCAGAATGAATACAGCATCAGTCAAAGAGGGAAAATAACTATATACACTGACTAGGGTTGGAAGAACAGTTTAGAGAATTTAAACATATTTCTTTGCGATGAGACTTGATAACATTTTTCTACATAATTGGTATGGTATTATAGATATTGATAATATTGACTAAATTACATCATCAGCTATCATGAATTGATTTACGAGTATAATACAATAATTTTAATATATTCATATAACGATTACTGTTTTAGTGACTTTAATGAATACCAGATATTGTTTATCCTAGCAATAGATGGATATGGATTTGTTAAGAGAGATAGAAGGCGTGTGGGTGTCATTTGAATGGGTACCGAGCTTATTAATAACATGAAGAGGGACTTGTCGTGAGGAGAATTATGTGGAGATTCAAATATTATTTTCTTAGTCAATAAAAGTGTATGTTAATGCCATCTATAATCATGGAGTAGCCTGTCAATATGGTTATAATATATATTAATATGGTCAAAGGATCTAAATTCATAGTTAAACTATACGCGTGTTTTAAAGATTAAATTATTTACTCGTGAGTTAAACAGTTAAGTCATTCCCACAATAATAATAAAAGTGAGGATGTATTAAAATTTGAACAAGTAATTTTTAACAGCAGCAGAAAAAGTGTTCTTAAGTCGCTGTAATAAATTCAAATATGTGAACATCATTTTACAAATGTGTGGTAAAATTATTTAGGATATTGTAATTCAGAATATATTAAGGGAAATCTAAATTTAATTGAAACGGATTAAGTAAATTTGTGTTCATCATTTAAAAACAGTAAGAAGGGAAGTGGGATTTATAAGAAGTTATAAAAAATATCTTTTTTCTTAGCACGACACAAGAAATAATGTATAAGTTAGATCTTAAAAATAAATATAAAATTAAGAAAATATTCAACATGTTAAAAATGCGATGTCTAAAAATATATAAATCTATTTACATTGCTTTTGAAATGCTAGAGTCGTACAAAAATATTTATTAAAATATATGATATAAACAAAATAGTATATAAGTAAAAATTGGATTAAACTGGATAATTAACTCTTTAAGGATTAAAAAAAATTAGAATAAAAGATATTGCTTATCTGATTTAGGTTCCTTAGTTCCTCGTATATGGTGGCTTATTTTGCAATTTAATGTAAACTAATTTTGATGCTCTCCGGCATTATCCTCAGGGCTTCATGAAACAAAACGCACCATATTAGAAAACATGGTTCAAACCTAATGCAAATGTTGACAAAGTAGTTTTAAATTCAACTGTCCACCGTCACACAATTGTTTATTATATTATATATCGTGTGTATCTTAATAAACAATTTGTATTAATATTTCTGAACTAAATAAACAAGTTTATATAATTCTAGATATTGTATTTTTAACATGTTAAATGTTTCCTTAATTTGTATTTATTGAAAGGTCATAACACATTTACATTGTTAATTTTCTTGTGTCGTACACATTTATTTTTAGCATTGGTAATAGTTTTTCATTGTGTTATTATTTTAAATGGTGTGAGTAAATTTACTTCATTCTTTTCACTAATATATACATTTTCAATTAATTTATTTTGAATTATAATTAACTGAATATTATCATATCTATTTGCTTATTAAGATATACATTTTTTTAAATATGTGTTACTTAATTAGACACTGTGAAGAAATTGTTGATTACAGATACCAGAGAAATTATATTTGAAATCAAGGTCAAATTAACGATATAGGAAAATTTAAGAGTAAATTTAAGCATTTTGAGTGGAATATAATAAATTGTGTTTTACTAGAACTAAATTATGTTGCTCTTGTCTGTACTGAATGATCAGAGTTTAGTAAAACAAAGGATTTGTATAGTAGATGTTTAGGGGAAGACAAATTTGTTTGTGAGTCATATGTGTACATAACATATTTGGTTACCTTAATACAAGTCGGTAGGTCATTAATACACATGGAAAACAAAAGCTGATCAATGAATAAATAGCCCTTGTGGTACTCCCACATTTACATTCGCCAACCTAAAAGGGATTAACTGATTGAAACACATTATGATCTTCCAGATAAATATGATCTACACTTAATAGATATGCTAGAAAAATTAAAAAAAGATGATAGTTTAACTGGTGTCCCGACAAATGGTACCAGCGACATTTCGTACCACTTGAATTTTAGCGATATTTCATATAACCCTAACTGAAAAGTATATATTAATGAATTCAAAATGTTTACGATGCAACAAATGGTATCACTTCTATCTGTCTAGCATAAATAAAAAATAAGCTAATATGTTCAAGCAAGGGTCATTACTGGATAGTAGATATCTGTGAGAACGTAAAAATTTCAGTTAGTGTACACTAAATAATGAGTTAGGTTGGATAGGGTTAAGTTATATTAGGTTAGGTACGGGCTAGGTTAGGTTTGGTTAGGTTTGGTTAAGTTTGGCTACGTTAGGTTTGACTAGGTTAGTTTTGGCTAGGTTGAGTTTGGTTAGGTTAGGTTTTTTAGGTTAGGTTTGGCTAGGTTAGGCTAAGTTAGATATTAAAATTATTGAAACACTCCACTGCCATTGCCATTCCCCTTTTTGATGTGACCTTGCATATAAGATACATCATACACTCTAATTAAGTTACACTCTCCTAAATAAATTTAAAACTGAAGCCTGGTACAAATTCACATCAAGATGCACTATTTATCACATCATAACTATTTTAAAGTCATTGGTAGACCCCTCTAAGGTAGCCATCCCCCTGAGTTGTATGAAATGTCCCTGTCACCACTTGTCACATATTCGTTTTACTTATATTTCATCATCGACAGTATTGGAATCTTGACTAAAATCTAAGGGTATTTGTGACACAAATTATTATTTTCTGTTGCCCATTGCGATTCTTATTACCTCTAAGCATCAATCGTTAGTCGAAAAGAGTTATTTTAGTTGGTATCAAGACCAAATGGAATTGTAATGGTCTAAATAATTAGTTTAGAGAATAACTTTTTAATTTTATCTTTTGAATCTTCACATATTATGTATGTAGACTAGTAAAATCATCTTCTGAGACAACAGGGTGGCATATTGTCAGTAAAAGCTTCTTTCTCTTTCATAACATAATGGAGAAACGTTCTGACTAAATTTTGCTGATCACTATAACCTAGTTTGTGTATAATAAATATTGTGCATTAATATGCTTGTTTTGGGAAAACAAAATCCATTCAACCTCATTTCTGGAAAAAAAGACTCAAATTCTCTGGATAGTCTTATAATTTGTTTATTGAATAGAGTATTGAACTAATGGAAGTTTTAGTTGTATAAGACTAGACGTGAGGCTTATCTAGTCTCTTTTACCAATTACAATATCGAATCCTATTTAGGACAATTCGGATGGTTTTCCTAAATTATTTCCTACTTTTAATATACAAAAATGTGGCTCTATCTGAATTTTGGTTTCATCATTCCACCCTCATTAGTCAGTAATTGAAAAATATAAATAAGTTTTGTGTGTCTAGGTTAAATCTTTCGTAACCCAGTTTGTGGAAAGATTAGTCACTACTAAAGTACCGTTGCCCAGAGGATGCCAGGATGCACTAATCAAACATCTTTCCCTGGAAGCTCTTTATATGTAATGATGAGATGAGGTGATGGTGATAGTGACTATATGGGTGTGGAACCAGTGGAACACAGCCAACTTTAGCCTAATTAACCAAACCTTGGTAACCGTTGGAGTAGTTAATCTTTCAGGAAAAATACCCAAGGTGCCAGCTAGAAATTGAAACCAGGACCCCTAGGCTCATAGCCTGGTGCATTGACCACTACATTGTGGGGCCGGTTAGTTGAAAAATAAAGTTGAATAAATTAATTATTAGAAATATGTGTAGGTATTTAGCCCACAATTAATAAATAAAATTTATCTGCAGTTGATACCTGATATCAATATATTCAAAAATGTGACAGGCTAGAATCGATGAACAAGCCTTGGTTTTTAAAACGGATGATAAAGTATATTGAAAATATTTATCTTCGACAATTTTTTTTCTGTACCTTTATCATTCTAGAGTATCGTCTTCATTTTATTTTCCCAGCAGTTCTTAGTACTCGTTCTATTTTGAAACAGATAATAGCTTTGCTAATGGAAAAGGTATAAGGAAATCTAAATCTAAATTCTATGAATATTTAATGAATGATGCCCACCTATTTCATATTTGGTTCATCGCCAAGTGTTGAGACATTTATTTAAAATGTAGTGACTTGAGAGCACATATTGACTTTTATACCGTCTTCAATATTTTACTGATGCTACTCACTACTTACGCTGGCCTTGTTTATGTTTAAAACAAGTTCGTTGGAGAGTTAGTTAATGGAATCTTAGAGAGGGATGTTAGTTAAGAAAGGGGTATTAGGAGTAACATTTTCAATTCCAAACAAGACACAATAAAAATGTTTGACTGTATTAGCAGGTGTTCCAGTACATAGTTGGTTGGTTATCTTCTGTTAGTTTAGGTTTAAGTATTATAATTAAGGCAAAGTAAATGGAGATTAGTTTTCTCTGTCTTACCCCTTCTGAAGCTTTTAACCAAAGCAATTTTAACCCTTTCCTTCCAACCCTCTAAACTTAGGTTATAGTTTGTCTATGGTTAGCTTTATCTTAGATGCGAGTTTTCAAAGTGCACACGGTTGTTTTCTTATGAGATCATCCTTACACTTACTTACTGACTAGTTAGTATTCGAGCAGAACAACTAATAGTGTATACAGGAACAAAGTTTTCGACCTGCAGAGAGCGTAAGTATCGTCTTTGAAGCTACTCGTAAATTTGAGGGGGCGGAATAGCAAACAGGAAATGGGAAGTGCGAGTCACTACCCGGGTTCATAAAATAGATGATACAATTTTTCTGAATTGTTTGATAGTGAGGCGTATGCATGAATATCAAAATTTATAAAAATATTTATTCTCTTTGTTCAGCTAAGATCACTTGTGGTCTAACAAAAAATAATTTTTTACTCTTTTAACAATTGTTATTTATAAAATATTACAACTAGAAACATTTCTAATACATGTTTTATGCCTTAAAAAGGCCTAAAATAGTAAGATGGTTTTCAGATCAAAACCTTTAAGTAGGTAATTGATTGAATATTTAAAGTCTTAAATTAATGGGTTTTAAATAATGCAAAATGACAATAGGATTTGTTTATAATTGAACTGTCGATAACATTCGAAAATAATGATATACAATTTTGGTTAGGTTAAATTTTAAGATAATTAGATTTGTAGTAATTTTAAACACTCTGATCACTTACTACACATGTTATAAAGTAATAACCTATTCTCTAATATACCTTATTTAAATTCCCTAATCCTTTCTTTAACTTGTTTAAAATCATTAATCAAGTCTAAAATATATATTATGTCACATGTTCTAATCATTACTCCAGCTTGTTACAAAGGTTTGCCTTGTCTACATGATACAAAGTATTTACCTTGTCTAAAATATGCATTATTTTATATTCTCTTATTCTTGCTTCAATTTATTACAAAGCATTTACTACGTATACGATGGACGTTAAGTTTTATTCTTTGATAATTACTTCATTATGTTACAAAGTATTTACCCCGTTTTAAATGGACATTATTTGTAATTCTCTAATCATACTTCAGATATTTACAAAGTAGCTACGTTGTTTATAACAGGAATAACATTACTGTTCGGTGACCTGGCGGTATAGGGGTAAGGTGTCAGACTTCTGTGCTGGAGGCCGGGGTTCAATCCTTGGTCCCGG
>CABFOW010000094.1:59960-101495 GCA_902141385.1 Timema californicum | reverse complement strand
TAATAATAATAATAATAATAATAACATATTTTGTATAAGCGTATTAAAGAGCTTCAAGCACAACTGTGTAGTGTATATCTACTACTTACTTACACCGCTAAGGGCCAGTCTTATGACTACCACATAAATATTGTTATAGGGAGGTTAAAGTTAACTACCAGATAAGATAGTGTTAATTAAAAGTTTTAACTTTATATTGTTAGAGCCTGTGCCTGTGCCTACTAAACACTTTAACCAAGATTTTAACCTAAAAACAGATTCTGAATTTCGAAACCTCATGAAAAAATAACGCGTCATTATGGCAATAACCATTTTATATTTCAGATAAAAACTATCAGGTACTTAAACCTCTAGATAAAAATGTGATGGATAAATACATTTTATCTGGTAGATAAATGCTATCTGTCAGAAATAAGACGCACTTTTAACTTATCAACCAGATAGAAATATATCTGCCAGATTAATATTTATTCAGGATTAATAAGACCAGCCCTAAGTTCTTTCCTAACCTAGCCGCTAAATCATTATTGCCTGCTGCATTGAATCTCCCGACTTGAGGCACGTCTCCAGGCTCCAAACTAGGGCTGTCCGATGCAGGCCTAAGGATTTTACATTGCAATATATCGTCTGCGTTAAATCGGTATTCATGATGTATCGTGAATTAATGATCTGTTAGGGGTGGGGTGTGTGGAAAAATGTTAACCAAAGTTGTAAATGGAGTATTCTTTGTTAACAGCCATAAAATTGATCTCTAGACCTCGCAGCTGGGAAAAAATATTTAGTAAATAAATTACTGTTTAAGTTTATCTTATAAAAATATCAATAAAAAAGTCAAATACAAACATGCAATAAGAATAATGCTCTTGGAAAAAATAAAGCTTAATGCTTATGTTGCACCCTTTATTGGTTGAGCCCTAATCAAGGTTTGATATATATATATATATATAAACACAAATAATATATATATTATTTATAACACAAATAATATATGTATTATTTTTAACACATATATTTATAACACAATAATATATATTATTTATAACCCAAATAATATATATATATATATATTATTTATATATATATATTATTTATAACACAAATAACTATATTTTATATTGACCCGATTAATTTATGTTTGCTTAGCGCAGAAAATGGATTTATAGAATTTTTAAACGTTAGTCTCCATCAATAGTTCATCAATTCAAATTAAGATATCCTGATTGATCTTTTTTTTTCAACTCAGTAAGTGATAACCAGCGCCATGGTGCAATGTTCAATGCACCTTGCTACGAGCCTAGGAGTCCCAGTCTCTATTCCAGGCTAGTAGCTGAGTATTCTTCCCTTGAGGGGTTTAATCCCAACGGTCGCCAGGATCTGGTTATTAATTAGGGTTAAGTTAGGTTAAGATTTACATCGGAACCATAACTTCATTATAACTGTCATCATATCATCTCAGTGCGTGTACGACGTGTAGACAACCTATTATGGTATATCCTGGGTAACGTTCTGTGCCATTCGATCGGCTAATAGTTTACACATAAGGCTGAATGCTATGTCCCTCCTGATCATGTATGCGATACAATAACAAAAACGAGTAAGTGATTAAGATTATTGAAGAAAAGAGATGGACACATGATTGTCGAGTATTTAGGGGTTTCTGTCTACTGAGAGTTATGATACTCTTTTAGAGACACCTCATTTTATAAATATATTAATTTGAAGAGGTGAGATGGTTAAAACGTGAAGTCGTTAGCGCTATACATTTGTATAAAAAAACATGAGGGTAGCTATTAAACTTTTTTTTACGTGAATTTATTTCAGATCAAGTTTAGACAGATGAGTTCATTTTAATAAGTGATGTGTTTAAAATGTAATTTTGATAGAATTTTAGAATCTAACATCATACAAAACTTTTCTTATGAAAAAAGTATATTGTTTAACAATTATTTTTCTTTCTTTTTATAATGATTTACAGTGTTAAACTCAGAATTAAGCAAGTAGAGTTATTCCTCATTTCCCCAAGATAGAAAGTTATTTTGATTAAAGATTAAAATATATTGAGTAAAATAATAATAAGTCACGCAAATATTTTAAGCACATAGGCTAAATTTGAAGATCAGAAATACCTTATACTTAACAGTTATACCGCCATGCACATCAGAACTACCTAAAAATACCCAATTGGAAATATGTATACAGGCATATTAGCTTCAATATAGTAAATGCCGCTCCCAATGAAAATTTTTGTGTTCACACCTGGTACATTAAAATATTAATAAAACTTGGACACAACCTAACTCTTGTGACCTGCTGGCCATAGTTGTTTAAAGCAAATCAAACCATTGCTACAGCATTCTTTGCCCCCGTCCCGAAATACAGGGGTGCATAATGTGTCTGTGCCAAAGGTCTCATTGCAGTATAATCCTATTTAAACATAGTGTGATAGTTGATAGATAAGAAGTGGGTAACTGCTTCGGCTAGTTAGCAAGCTCTAATTCATAAGAATAGGAATAAATCACAAATAAGTGTGGATGTAATGAAGCAGGTTCGCTTCTTCTTGACCTGCAGCTTAGTTACTAAAGATCAAATGACCCAAAGTGAGTTGTTTATGATAACAATCTTACAACCTGATAGCTCTTAATTGCAGCGTTCCAAAGCCTGGTTAAACATATAATTTTTTCCTGATTATCAGTGACTTTATGTACTTACTTTCAGTAATATAAAACAAGAAATATGAGGGGGTTTATAAAACACCAGATCATAACTACTGTAGGTCGGGATCATACATGTTTATATCATGGTGGATGAAAAAGCATAATAGACGATGTATCATGCTAGGTACATCACGGTACATGACTATGTATTGTCCACCACGATATATTATCCCCCAAGATGCATCGTGTACTGTAATGCATGATCCTTCATGATAAACTGTGAACTAAGATATATCGTGTACCAGGATGAATCGACTACCACGATGAATCGACCACCACGATGTATCGTCCACCTCGATGTGTCGTCCACCACACTGTATCGTCTAACATGATTAATCGTCCACCACAATGTAGCGTCTACCACGATGCATCGTCAAAAGTAAGTGGTGATGCCTCAGTTCACTATTAAGACCTTAAGTCACATTTACCTAAAGTGCATAAGTAACACCTGCCAAAATTAATGTAAAATACCTTAAATTCCAGGGTTTTCCCCGGCAACACCATCACCCCGGTCATCTCCCTTGATAAAGAGAATTAACCTAATAACTGACACAAAATTTAACCAAACATTAACATTCCTGCATCCATTCATCTTTTTGACCCATTATAATTCATTCCATGTGATTCTCATCCAATTGTGGAAGCCCTAAAAAGTTTGAATTAGTAGGAAGTGTCGTATTTGTCTCAAATTAAATTGTATAATATTAAAGTTTGATGTTGGGTTCAAATGCTTATTACAGGCGTTGATCTATTTTTATAACAAGGATATTGTCCATTGTTAATCACCCTATTTGATTATTTGTTTTTAATCCAAATGTGTGCGGCTTTAATCCCAGAGAGATTATTGTGATTGGGGTGGTTCAGTATGAATCCTCTTTGATGCATTTTTATTTTGAATTGAACCTAAAAATTATTAATTTATAGAAAATCTAACTGAATTTAGATGTTGAATGGTTTTTGTTTTCCTTCTTGACAATAATTCTATCAGAATGTAGCGTTTATTGGCATAAAGCTATAAAAATAGTGAAAACCTACAATACTGAATAAAAAACACTATTGAACTTACCAAGCCCCATTCAGCAGTGGCCCCTCCCCAGTGTGCTTCACGCACAACATGCCGCAAACAACAACAACATCAGACTAAACGAGCAAGCAATGTGTAGGCTCGCACCTGGAATTAGCGTGAGGCATGCTGGGAGAGCGTGACGTACTTCCTTAATAAAGCGATGATGTGTCCAGGAAACTATGGTTACGTCTCCATCCAACACATGCCCGAACATTCGACGTCCGTATAGTTACCCCTTCCCCCTCCTCCTTGTTGTGTGTTCACTTATGTTTTGTACTACCCCTCTTCCCCCTTTCCGAGCCTGAATAGTAAACGTATATAATCATGTAACTTGTATTGGTATAACACTCTTGTCAGGATACCGTACTTGGGCACATCTTGGTGTCAAGGATGTTCATAAGGTATAAATTACGTTTCGGCTTTTATACTCTCAAAATTCCTTTCCGGCCATAAATATTGTTAGTTAATTTAAATTATATAATCATGGTTAGGGATAGTGTATTTAACCTTGATTTGGTTGTAAATTGAGTTAGTTATGGTAAATTATATTTGCAAGTTTGTTACGTTGGCTAGATAAAAGCGAAGTCCTCTTTTATTGAACTCTGGGATTAGCTGTATTTTCTCGATCTAATATCAGGAATAAAGTAGTGGTTATTTCCTTGTTAGTTTTGAGTTTTGAGTGGACTATTATTACACGTAATGTATACCCTGTATGGTGTACAATTTCAAGGTTTTTTATATGTTAGATTTAGGCAAAATAGAAAACTTAGAGCCCATCTGGCTGTAAAGTTTGACTATTACTCTTTAATATTGTGGGACTTTTCCCTTTCTGTAATATGTTGTATTGCGCTGACGTGTATTTATGTTGACAAAAAAGACTATTACTATACTTGTTATAAGCAAGCTTTATTACTATTGAGGATGGTCACTGAGACCTGTAGTGATTAGTTTTCTAATGCTATTCATTTGTATTGATATTAGTATTCAAATCTGGGTGATTGTGCAGACCCGTCATCATTACTTTTCTAATAATTACTATATATTTATAGTTATCTTGGGATGTTTAGTGAGACCCATTTTTGTCTTATTTACAATATACCTTATATTATATATATTTATATTTTTTCTTTAAATCATGAGGGATTGTTTAAAGTAAACAATTGGTATTATTCTTCTAATATGCACTTATATTCATATATTTTTCTCACTGTTTAACTTTAACCTTTTTTTGGTTATATTATCATCTATCTTCTGTTTATCAAAATAAACCATTTAAAAGCTTATGTTAATGTCTATCTTCTCTTATAGTATTCCGATATAGAATCTAATAGGATGAAACTGTCCCATCCTCTACCCCTGATTTTGGCTAGATTTTGAGTCCTTTAAATAATATTTGTAAAGTGGGATCATGGAAGCAGAATGACCTATATGCCGAAGTATGGCCTATTTGTCATATGATATCCTAGTGGCTCCTCTGCAATTATTGTTTGTTTTTGGTATTTTATATTTAAATTGTGTACCCACCTGGATTCTTAGGAGAATAAGGGTTGTGGTTACAAGCATATTAGTATAAATGTAAATTTATAAAAATGTTGCAACTTCTAAGCTCTGCCAACACCCATATACTCCTTCTTATACCCAAAATATCACATCCCTCATGATATCAGAATGTATTTGGGATAAATATGATGCAACCCAGGTGGTGTAAAAGGGGTACGTATCTACCAAAAGGGGAACAGACTTGAGAAGAGGTGTGGGTTGAATAAAAAGAGGCATAGAGTGAAACAAAAGGGATTTCATATCACCCAAACGTTTTTGTCTACTTTGTTGGGTCTGTCACCCGATCCCCTGATGGTTACACCTGTACTTTGATCCTTATGGTCACGTTATCAAAATTTGTATTCATGATTCCTCTTTGGAACATGAAGGGAATTAATTCTGCCAATGCCCATTTTAGAAGAATTTGGGCCATCTCTGGGGCAGCACATACACCTTTAAGAAACAATGGACAATGTTATATGTCAAAATAATTTAAGGATATGTGCTTAAATTGGGGGAATAGACACGTCAATACCAGCAGGTAAAACCCATTTTCTTTTCTTGTCGAGTAATTCAACCAGAACCTTAATGTGGCTCTGACCACCTACAACAGGGAATCTAAAGTCCATCGGGATTGTGACCTGGACTTTGTCATTTGAGTGGTTAATTCTCCTATATACGTGTCAACTGAGGCGTTTCCCGATTCAATAATTCGGGTAGGTGATTAGACCACCCTCTCAAAGGGATGTGGGACATTGACCCTCTGGTGATGGACTCTATTGAAACTTCATAATCTGAATGGCGTAAGATTTCATTTCGGAACTTAAATAAGTAATAAAAAGGTACAAATCCACATACTTCAGAACAGGTTCCAAACTATTAAGCTAGTCCCACCATAACTTTAGAGTACCTATCCAACTAGACCGATACTTCTACTTAACTAATGAAGAAAGCTTCATGATTGACAAAGCCAAAACAAAATATAATGGCCAAATTATAATTTATTACGATAAAAATTGTACATAAATGTATTATATTATATGAAATTCTTGTGAACTTTTTAGGAGATATATTAAATTTAGGAAGGACTCTGTATTCTCAAATATTTTAATACTGTGCAAATAATTACCATCTGTTTGTCATTTTAGAACTCAATATTTAAGCAAATGTGTTCTAGAAAGAAATAAAGAGATGAAAGAGCGTTTTAAACTTCTCATAAGGTCTCATTTTCACTACGCTACTCTACTAAAATAACTAAGAATAAAGTCACTCTTCCCGTCAGATCTCCAAACAAAGCAGATGTAAGGCTTTACTCTGGCCATCAGATCCCTGAAGAAAGCATTTGTGGGACGTTAAACTGTCCGACTCATCACCAACCAGTACAAATAAGGGGGTCCCAATGCCAAACCATACATAAGTTAATGTTTTATTAAGAGTGGTGAAATATTTTCCTATTTAAGTACTTACGTGATACACTTTAACACTTTTAATAATAATCGAGTCAATACTGGATCACACCCAACCCGTAGAAATGGAAAAGAAAGCCGAGTGTAAAGTCTTGATTTGACTAACACGTTAACTCTAACACAAGAAATAATCGTGACGATTAATCAGTATAAATGTGTCCCGATTGTAGAAATACTGAAGGAACATCTACCATATTCACAAAGGAACCACTGATGAGTTAGAGGGTCATTGTGCCGGTAGAAGATCGTAGTTAAATTAATTTTATTCATCCTTTTTATATAATTTGATAAGCCCGTTTCCCGCAATAAAAATTAAGAGAAAATGACTGAACAAATTATGATAAACAACCACTCATTTTAACAGGAGTCCAGGATGCCGAGAAAAGTAGTATTTTTCCGCGAAAACCCAATTTTCACATAGAACTTTCAGTTTTTCATTCTTAGTTTAGTCACCATGGAAACAGTTATTTTCTGCATGCGTGTAAATCTTTAAATTAAATATATGTCTTTGGCTCAAAAATAATAGCTCAATCATTATTTGTTGGTCTCCACCCATCACATTTTTCTCTCTGGATGAATATTTCTCTTTGGATGCTGGTCATAAAAAACATAAATTGAGATGCCTAAACTAGGGACATATTTATTAATTAATGTAATGTTATCTTTAATTTGCAATAAGATCAATAATGTTGAGCATATTTCGAAAATATAATGGTTAAGTTGTTAAGTTCGTGAACATATTGCCTATGTTTTGTTTCACACATGATACAATGATGCTTAAAAATGGTTTGATATATATTTTAAGCTCAAAAACTTTAAAATAATCTTGAATATTGTTTAAAAATAGTCATTTTAACTATCTAAGTATGAGTTTTGTTAGTAATTTATTCAAATAATGGGTTCCAAGGTTTATTTTATTCAAATAATAGGGTTTGATGTTCATCTTAGCAAATAGTAACGCAATACAAATTCATATGTTAGCTATGTTTTCATTTTACCGCTTAGTTTTGAGGATATTAGGCCCTACATTTAACATCAATGTTTAGTGTAGCCCATCTATATTTTCACATTCTTACACATAAATTTATGGTCAGTTATGCTCCTATATTGATACTTAAATTTGAGGGAATGATATTTCATAGTACCGTAATGATTTGTGTACTATATCTATATTTTCCCATTTTCTTTCTATCTGACACTCTCTCTCACGCTCTACCACACTCTCTTACACATTCTCTCACACTATTTTCCCTTACACACAATATAACACACTCTCTCATATATTTTTATTACACGCTTTCTTTCACAATCCATCCCTCTCTCACACACAATCTCTAGCCTCATATATACTCTCTATCACACAATTTCTCTAACATTATCTTTAATATACTCTCTTAAGCTCTCTCTTCAATGATATTTCACTCTCTTTCAAACGCTCTCTATATTTCAAACCTTTGTTTTCTTTCCCTCTCAAACGCTATCTAAAACTCTCTCTCAAAATTTCTCTAAATCACTCTCAATCTTTCTTTCAATCTTACATTTCATATTTCAATACAACTATCGTTATAAAATTTTCTCTCTAACTCTCACTCTCTCAAATTCACTCTATCAATTTCTCTCTCTCTAACTCTCTCTCTTTCAAAAATTCTTACTTTAACTGTCTCATAATAATTTTATCTCTCTAAACTAATCTAACATTCTCTAAACTCTCTAACCTACTTTCTCAAACTTTCACACACACCCTTTCACATACTTTATTACGCATTTTCCCTCGCATATTCTCTTTGTTCTCTCTCTCTCACACACACACACACACACACTATCTTACTTTCTCCCACACACTCTCTTTCCCCTGACACACACAAACACACACACTCGCTTTCCCTCTTCTCCCAGTATTTCTATCTCTAGCTCATACACATAATCTCACTATCACTCACACTTACTCGATCTCTTAAAGGCTTGATATCTCTCTCTCTTTCTCAAACTTTTTCTCTCTCGAATGGCCTATCTCTTGAATGATCTCCCCCAAACGCTGTCTTTCTCTCTATCAAACACAATCTCTCGATATCTCTCTTTCAAACTTCCTCTTTCTCAAATTCCTTCTTTTTCAAACCATTTCTAAGCCACTCTCTATATCTCTATTTCAAACGCTCTCTCAAACACTTTAAAATCACTCTCACTCTTTCTCTATCTCAATCTCACTCTGTCTGTTTCGTTCTCACTCTCACTTTCTATTTTTCACTCTCACTATATCTATACCAAACTCTCTCTCGCTATGTAAAAATATCTCTCTCTCTCAGTCTCTCTTTTTTCTCACACTCCCTCTCTCAATTTCTCTCTTTAATTATCTCTCAATTACTTTTTATCTTAAGCTCTCTCTCTCTCTCTCTAACTCTTTCTTACTCTTATTTTCTCTCTCTAAACTAATCTCTTGCTCTCTAAATTTCTGCTCAAAATCTCTCAAACACGCACTCACATTTTCTCTGTTTTTTACACAATATCTCTCAAAATTTTACCGACACACATTCTCAACACACACATACACTCTTTCACACACTTTAGCATGCATTCTCCTTCATATAGTCTCTTTTTCATTCTCACACACTTTATCTATTTTTTATTTACATACATTCTTTCTCCCCCACACACTCTCTCTTTCTTCACACACATACACAAATATCTACTCTTTCCTTCTTCTCCCATTAATTTATCTTTCTAACACATATGTAAGTATTCTTACTATCACTCGCTCACACTACTCGATCGATCTCTCTCAGTTTCTCATTCTCAATCTCTTACACTCACGATCTCACACCTCACACTCTAATTTTTGCAATCACATTTTATCACGCTCTTTATCATATTTTTATATCTCTTAAATAATAATTTGATATGCCCGTTTCTGGTGATTGAAATAACGATTAAATGCCTCAACCAGCTTTGACAAACGGACAATCTCTTTAAAGGTTAGGCGTCTAGGATGTCGACAAAAATAGTAGTCTAAAACTAAAAACAAATTTTCCTAGGAAATTTCTAATATTTTAATTCTGTGTTGGCAGTATCTCATCTGTACAATCATTCTTTGTCAATATCACCATATAAACCATGATTTGTTTATATTTGTACATCGGTAAATAAAATATTTCTCTTTGATAATTATTATAACCGCTTAATTGTTACTTGAGTGGTTTAGTGAAACGAATAGATAAAAAGCTGAAAGAGGGGTTGTTTTAAAATTCTCAACTTGGCGTGAAAGGCATAAGCATAGTTTCTGATTCAAATTAAATGCCGAGAGCTAACAATCTATTGTAGAGTAGATAGATAGCTTTTGTCGAGTAACAGTTACGTTTAGTTAAAAAGTCAAGTGAGGGATTATTATATAGAGTATTTCTTAGTAAAAAGTGCAATAATCCGATGCCATTGCTGTGACGACCCACTAGTTTATTATAATCACGTAGTAACGTAGAATTTAAAAAAAAAACCTTTTTTATGTTTAAGTAAAATAATTAAAGCTATCATTATTATAATCAAATGATCACAAAGTAATATAAAACTAAAATTACGTATACAAGTGTTGTTTTAACCTTTTGCTGTAAAAACAAGTGCCAAAGAGAAATGTGACAAATATGTACGAGGTCATTTTTATAATGGAGCTGAGTTGTCTATTGGAGGTCAGTTAAATGATAGAGCTCATTCGTATCATAAAACTCAATTATAGCATGGAGTTTTCAAGCTACGGACGATTTGGCTAAGATTATTATTGGAAATTAACAAACGTAGGCGAGGTGTGTGGGCACAGTTTAGATATATTGTAAAATATTTTAAAGAGTGTGCATTTAAATTAATAAATGAAGACTGTGGTTATGAAACATTGGTTCCTTTAATCACTGACCAGTAAAGCATGATTTTATCAAAAGATTGATGATCGTGATGGTTGCGCACACCATGCACCTACTGTTATTTGAGTAGCTGCCAGTGACAATTATAGGTACCCTCAACCCCCCAACCCCTCACCTCACCACCACCACAACCACCACCACCACCAAACGTATCATTGACATGTCCTACGAGATTTATATAAAAAAAAATGCTATCGCTGTATACAGCGTGTCAGCGTCCACACCTGCTAAATTGAGACAGTATGCGTCCCCATATGGAAACGCAGACTATAAAGTAAGTGGTGGAACGTACTATGCTAACATCCAAGATTCAGGGTTGGCTTTACGAAGTGATCTGAGGTTGCTATCTCTCCACCGTTAGACAGAATATTGACTTGTCCGAGGGTGACCCTAGGTTGTAATTGGTTATATCCTCGGGTGTGGTACAAGACCAAATATACGAACATCTGAACCTACCTGGAATGGGAAATGACCGCTGCTATAAAAGCAGCAATAGGTGACTTCACCATACAAGGTACACCTGTGGTCCCTCCACCATCTGAAGTGGTGTTGATGGAAACCGTACTGCACTCTGATAGGGTTCTTGCTACCAAACAAACATATGATCATTCCATTACTTCCCGAGTCCTAGTTTTAGAGAAACTGCTTTGGATTTTGATTCGCGGGCTTCTTCTCCACGGACAGTGCTACTTTAGTTCCTGGGGAATCTGAAATCAATGTTCTGGCGGAGTGGGACCAGCCAATAAGGAAAATGGACTGACTCCACTTTACTGGGCACATAAGTAATGCAAGGGGTGAAACTTGAAACAAGGGACCCTCAAGAATATGGTGGCTCAAAACGGACCAACCCTCTTATTTATATGAAATCCTAAGGCGCATCTTAACTGACGATGAGGATGAGTTTGCCCCTCCTAGTAATCCGGAATGGAGCTCATACCATGTCCGTCCTCATTCAATGGGTTCTATGGCGAGATCTTTAAGTGCCATGGTACGAAATATCTCCTCCATAACCGATTCAGGTTGATAAGACGGCCCATTGCTGATGTAATTTCTACGACAGCTACGAGATGCCCTCCTCCAGTCACCTGGGTATCTTTGGGATTGAGATCCATCACTAGAGTCCCCAGTAGACTAAGACCTCACCAAGCACGCCCTCTAGTACAAGGACCCAGCGTGTCCCAGTAATTATCAACGAAGGGTACTTTAAGCTAAACCCCATTGTGGCCATCAAAATACTGAGTTGGACACATTTATGGATCTCCATTTAAAGAAGACAGCCAACCTTATCACGTTATACGTAGGATTGTTGTCTGACCACACTACATTCTTGGAGATTCTGATAAGGCAGGGCTAGTAGCTATATACATTTCCGACGGATATCAAAAGAAACTGAATTCTCGCGATTAATTTATTCCCCGTTAGCTCACCATTTTAAGACATCAGCCACAAGCCCTAATCATCGAAAGTTATTTATACAACCCCATATGCAGTGAGAGGATATTAGACATCAACTTGTTTTTCTAGAGTGTGTCCGAGATTTAGGACATCCTGCATCCCCTGAATTTTTTATCCCACCTTTCCTACCCAAGGGAAAATATTGCAGCCCTTATTGCCACCCCAAATTGGTAGATAGGCATCGAAATGTTCCTAAAAGCCCTTGCCACACTATGTGGCTGATTACCTCCACCTAATTATCTGAAATTGTAAGTCACTTACTCTAAAAGTCTTTAAATATCTCCAACTTCTTTCTCAGATCTATATGGACATTATGCTACTTATTGAGACATGGTTCGAGAAAACGTTGAACTTTTAAATACCATGCTTCCATTGTAACAGCGTGGACCGTGTTTTTCCCTGCTAAAGGGTGTGTGACACTGCTACTTAGTTGATCTTTACAGCACTAGTAGGAAGCTGTCTGGGGATTAGTATCCCTGGAAGCCGTGTTGGTGAGGCTGCTAGGAGCCACGTAATCGGTAACTAACGTAAGCATCTAATGTGTTCCCAGCCTCATCCTATTGGTAACCAATATGTGATCCTTTGAATAACTGGCGTCAACGAAATTCTTGTGGGAGATGATGATGCCAGGCACAATTCTTGTTGTTTCATGGAGACGCATCAATTGGGAACCCTGCTGCGTTTGTTCTTTAAGGTTCATTAACTCTTCAACAACCACTCCCCCTGCCATTCTATCTACCTGATAATACCAGGCACCATCCCATGACCTCAGTATTTAAGTTACTATGACAATCTTTTTCTCACTCCTATATTTATCCCATGTCCCAATCCTCTAAACATAGTTAATAATAATAATAATATTTAGCACCGCGTCTTACTACCCGTTCGGGTTATACGCTTTAAGTACTAACTACGCTAATGAATTAGGAATTGGGAAGGTTGAATTAGAGGAAGTTAACCCACATTTGCGTGGAGGGAGAGTGGAAAACCACTTAGTAAAAAACACCCCAGTTCACCCGACAGAGATTCAAACCTCGATCTCCCCGTCTTCAGCAGTCAAGCTCAACACGACAAGCGCGTTAGCCAACTACGCCACCAAGGTGGATATAAGCATAGTTAAATTAAATGTGACCTGTATTTGCTTTCCTTCCCTGTTTACTCTTTTGAAAAATTCGACCAAATACGTGCAGATTGGCTTAGGTTCCATGCCAGGATGGCCCTCTCGATCTTCACAGTCTTTTCTATCCTAGAAGTTGGGGAATTTGACCGTCAGAATAACCTTTTCCCCTTCACTCAGATGTCAGTGTTCAAGTCGTTTCATATTGGTACAATGACCACCCCACCTGAAACCTCTCTTTCCACCTCACTTCCTCTATGAGATGCGTCTGATAGAGATGGCACGAGACTAGTGTCAACACCCTCACATCCCAAGAACCAGATAGGTTTATATGGCTCTCCGATATCACCGATGATGTTCAATCCTCCTGTGGTAGACGGACGCTTACTTGAGACGTATGCAAGTGCTTTACAATGAAGATCTCACAATGGGATGCCCTCAAGAAGAGGGTGCTAAATAATAGCGATCTGATTCCAGAGATGGGCAGGGCGGGAGTACTAATGTCGGCCAGCCTAACTTTTTCTTCACTTGCAATCCATTCTCTTGATAATAATTTTAAATAGAAACATCCGCAATGTACACCAGATAAAATATATTATAATAAGACATTCATTTAATTCAATCGACGTTCTGACAAACCGAAAACATTGATATCAATTAAAGGCAACCAAATAATCATATATTTTAAACCTATTTTTATGACTCATTCGACCTATCCAAATTTAATCATACTATTTTAATATAAATGAGAAAGCTAAGATGGGGTGGAAATTTACCTTATTTTGGAGAGAGAGAGAGAGAGAGATTAGGTAAACTACCCGCATAGAACTCCACCAAAATTTGAGCCACACACACTTCTTGTTGAAATGGACCATAATTATGTGAGATTGACTTTAAATCTACGTGCTCAACAAAGCAGGTAAGAAGTATGATAGTCTTAAGATTATTTACAAAATAATTTCTCACTTATTTCTATTTACAAGTCATTAAAAAGCTTGTAATAAATTAGTCTTAAAAATGAAGTAATTGTTGAATTTTATTTAATGAATATATTTGTTCTTAAGAGTAGGGAAGGTCTATTTTTATATGAGCGTTTTTCTACCCGTTTAGTCTATACGCATTTATGATATTTACTTTAATGGGGGAAGTATGAGTAAGGATGTATTTTAGAGTTCATTCACCTGCATTTGCGTAAAAAGGAGAGTGGGAAATCATTTAGGATAAGCCTCCATCAGTATAACTGATAGGTATTGGAGCCCCAATCACCCCGCCATCAGCAAGCCAGTCTGACACGAGAGTGTAATCTTAGCACATTCGGCTACTGAAGCTGGTAATCTATATGTTAATAGAATTCAAAACAATTACTATAAAAACACGTGGTGAGCCTAACTAGTATTTAAGCGCGATTCTCTCAAACTGTTTTTGTCTACAGTTGTAAGCTGTTAGTCAGACTCACTGGTTTAAAAAATGGCCTACGTGCTAACTGTGTATCTTTCCTGTGAACATGAATCACGCTCATGAGTCAAGAAGGTATTCAAGATAGAATTTTATAAAAAGGCTCAAATACATATTTCATGAAATTTAGTGGTCATTTCAGGTATTGATATTGACCAATATCATATTGAATTAAATCGAGTATCTCCTGTTTAAGGACAATATGTGGATGTTAACGTTTGTGTGGATTGTTTTCTCAGCGACTTTTCCTTCTGCAAAATTATTTCCTGCATTCATTTTCCTACCGTCATTGAAAGGGCCGAGAATAGGACCCATACACCGAGGAGCAAATTGAGGTAAAGTATTACATGGAAGGGATATATACTTCTTAGTGATATCAAATCACCACAAAAATTGACTTTCGGTCGTGCCCCTAGTCCTTACCATTTCCCAAAGTGTCCACCTTGCGCCTGGGTGGTTTTAGTTTTGGAAACTACTTAAAACTGGAAGCCACCTTTAAATGACAAATCAGCACTAAATGTTGATGATGGCTCTTCCTAATCATTCATAGACAATGCAGAGGGTCCTAATCTTATCAAAGAGGGAATATTTAGCGTATATAACAACGCTACATTCATAACGTACATAATTAGCTACAGTAAGAATCAGAAGAGAAGTGTACTCTTTATACCAGTGTGTAACACTTGGCTCAGCTATGCATAGCATGAACCCGTCTAGCATATTTTTAGATTAAGCAAATCTATATTTCGACCTAACTTTCTTTTGTAAATCTTTTAAAACTAATCTCCGGTCCTTATTTTTGAAAATTTAGTTATTTATTTTTTTATTGTATTTATATATTCTGGAGTCAACTTTTGAATGTTTATACTTGATTTTGTTAGAAATATTACATCTTAAAAAAGGATATTTTGTTGCGTTATTTTGTGGCGGCTAATGCAAATGTAAAATTATTCTTAAAGTCAAGTCAAATATAACTTATTACTCATAATCGTTTATATCTTTATATTTATTGGCCCTCAATATTGGGAATTGTGTAACAAAGGCTTAAATAAACTTAATACACCAAATTCATTAAATATAATACTAAGGTCTTATATGCCATATGGAAATATATCTTCATAAAATACACTTCTCCTATGTTCACCCAGTTTAACATGAAATCTATCAATGTTTGATTATATAATTATGGCTAGTAATATTATAGAAAATAAAATGATAATTTACCCTTAGTTCTAATATGACCTTAGTTAATATTGATAATTATGTTATATTGTGTTTATTCTCTATTCAAATTTGTTTTCGCTTATTATTGCTGCTTGTTTGCATTTATATATAATTTGTCAATATCACATGTTGCAGATAAAAGAGGCTATGATAAAAAAAAATCGCCTACATCTTCAGAAGTAAATATATTATTTACCTTTTAGTATGATTTCACCAAATGGAAGTCGGTGTGTGCTATTCATTTAATTAGATGAGAAGTCATCGGTCTTGCAAAAAGTGAAAATAATCCATTCCTATAGTAGTGTAAGTAATAAGCAATGATAGTATGGCTAACAAAATGGATGATTTTATGTTAAAGTATTTTCTTTGGAGATAGTTAAAAGTATCTTAAATTCAATTGAAGCGTTGAGTAAGAGTTCTCAGACCATGAGGAATTTATTTAGATAGGACAAACACAATAAAATAAAAGTTTGCCTACCACATGAAAAAAAGGTTAAACATTTTGGTTTTGTGCTAATTAGAAGTACTATAAATTCAAGCGAATTAATTATTTAAATTCATAAGACCTTGATATATTTAATTTAGTGTGTGGAAACCAGTTTATTAAAGATATTCTGGCTAAACAGACTTCTCCATAAACATTGATTGAATGATGTAATGTAGGAAGCTTCTCGTTAACTGCCCTGATAAAGAACAAATTAAACTCACACTAGGCCTATGGATAATTGAATGAGATTGACGCCATAAGAAGAGGAAATAAAAAAAATAATTGCGGACCGTAGGTTTGGATTTCGATTAAATATATCAGCAGCGTATCAATTTGCACTATTCGGCAAATAGAAAATAAAAGTAGGAATACAACATAACGTTACGGTAGATTTTAAATATACCTATGATTCAGTTAAAAGAAACAAATTATAAGATATTTTAGCTATGTTTGTCATACCAAAAATTCTTGTCAATATAATAAATAAGTAATGTTTCACAGATACACATGGCAGGATAAGTTCTGAAAGTCCCGTATCAGATACGTTTGAAATACATAATGGGTTGAAACAGGAGATACACTTTACCATTACTTTTTAATTTTGATTTAGAGTATGCTATTAAGGTAATACGAGCGAGTAGGGAAAATTTAACACTAGGCAATACATTACAGATATTAGGATATACAGAAGATTTAGCTTTTCTGGGTAATGGTTAGCAAGCCGTTACAACAAATGAGAAATTTGATTAGAAACTAGTAAGGAAATATATTTAGAAGTGGATGCTGAAAAAACTATGTAAGCCTATATGATAACTAAGACAACATAAATTGCGGGCGATGGTTTAGATATAAATCCGAAAAAAATATAATTTAACATATTTGATGGGTTTAATATTCTAGAAACAGATTAAGCTAACAATAATGATATTATCGTTGTTATAAGGAAAATAATACATTCGGGAAATGTATGCCAATACTCGTTCAGTAGGTTGTTGACATCTCGTATGTTTTCGAGAAATGTAGCTCTCAGAAAACAGAAAACCAAAATGTTTGTGATTGTTCTCTTTGAGTGTGAAATGTATTCTCTTACCTTACATAATGAAAAACAATGTAGTGGTTTAGAAATGGAGGTGCTTTGGAAGATATTTGATCCAAAAAGGGATTACGCTTCTGGTGAGTGGAGGAGGTTACATAATGTTGAGCTATAGTTCCTGACCCATGAAAATACATCATTATATTTTTTCTACACGTATGGCATTATTGGCCGGTAGAGACATGATATTGAGTCAGGTTGTCTGTATGTAGACTATTCGCCTCTCTGGTGGCACAGAGCGTTCGTTGGCTAGGGTACACATGTGGAGGTTGTATGAACCTACCCACAATGAGATGATATGAAGATATTGAATATGGAGATGTGGGCCAGTGGAATTCTTAAACCTAAATTAAGCCTAATATATCAATCTCTGGTGACCATTAAAATAATTCCCACTATGAGAGTAATAACTTAGGTGCCATTTGGGAATTGAACCCAGGATCCTTATGTTCATAGCCGGGTGCACGGACAACTACACCAAGGGGGCGAGTATTATTATTATTATCAAGTCTCGTATATTACGGTAGCCATGACATTCATCGCGAATGAAAGAATCTGGAACCTTATTCATAGTATTGACTGTCAAACCCAATGGAAATAAACTATTGGGAATACCTAGACACAGATGGGAGGATAACTTTAGAATGGACCTGAAAGTGATAGGGTGTAATGAGGTAGACTGGATATAACTATCTCAAGATAGGTATAGCTGAAGTAATTTTAAAAGAGTAGCAAAACAACTTTCGAGTTACTAAAGCCATTGAGCAGTGGTTCCCATTTAGCTAATTACTGCGAATCATTTGATTTTAAAAATCCAAGCTATGGACCCCCAACTTTTGAAAATTTGATATATCTACGTTAGTTACCATTGCGAAACAATTTTTTGGATGGCACGTGGATTAACCTCTAATAAGCATAGTATTTTATATATAGACTACTAAAAAATATACCAAACATTTTGTGATAATACAACTCAAAGATGATAGTGAAAATTTATAAGGAAAAAGAAAAATTTAGTTTATTAGCGTATTTATTACAAATGAACAGTTAATTATGACATGTATAGCAGCTTGTAAAGTTAAATTTGATTTTAAAAATAATTAAGTTTTGTCCGAAACAATTCCTTTCACATCCATTTTAATATTTTCTACTTTTAATCTCATATCTGGATCAACATCAAGACAATATCTATGCTTGTTCTTTATATAACAAAATATATCTAATGTTTGTTTACAACATATGTGGAACAAAAGGGATCTAGATATTTCAAAGATATTTTACCTAACTTCTTATAATCACGGAATGCCTTCACCCAAAATTGGTCCAGTCTACATTATTTGAAAATAGGATTTAAATGACATGACATTACAAGTCACGTCAACAAGGGCATCTTGCTTTTCCAGATACAGAATTGTTAATTGTAAATCATGACACTCAAAAGGATTAAATTTCATTTGGTTTTAAGAATTTGGTACAGGAAAATAATTTGTGAAGACAATCGCTAAATCATTCATGTGTACAGTGAGGTTTTATTCTACTCCTGGTAGCCATTTATCTTCAAAGGACTCCAGAAATTTCTCCAGATTTAGGATGTTAGTGAGTCTACTAATTTTTAGTTGGATTACCATAGCCTCAGTTTTTAATCACTTCCTTAATTGTATCGTCAATGTAAAACAAATATCCACATAACTTTCTTGAAAACTTATGTTGAGAATGTTTAGGTATGCGAAAACTAGAGCTTAGAAATCTTCCATACACAACCATGCAAAGTTGATAAACTGACCAAGAGGAAAATTTTAATTCATAATAAGAAGTCGTACTTCATATCGTAGCTTTAAGAATAGCATCATTGTTATCCCCCTTGACAGCCAACGCAATTCTTTGTACAAAAGTAACTGCATAATATGTAGTTTTCCTATTTCTTCTCACAATTTTAATAATATTCTAGAATTCAATGTTCGAGATTTGATAAAATAAAAAATCTTATCAAATTCATCAAGTACCTTTTACTAACTCATATAAAGAGAAAGTTTTGTGATCGTGAAAAAACAGATCTCGATATTATGACGAATATTTACGTTTTATGTAGGTGAACTTTAATATTCTCTCTGTCCCAACGTCTCTTGGTCTGCCTTTCTATCCCTGGTCACGGATCCGAAACGTAATATACTTTAGATGTATTTTGTTCACTTAATATTTATACTTTATAGAATTGCCTTTTATTTTGACTCTAGCCATCAAATTAATGGTATTTTACTTATGACTGATTTTTTTATTAAAAATTGCTTAAAATTAGTGTTAGACAATTTTGTTTAAAATGCATATCGAGGATATGTTTGACATGAAAACTAGCAAATGTGTAATTTGGTTTTAAGAAACTTGAAATATTTTCAAATGTCTGTAACGACTTTGTCCCAAATGACATGACATGAAGATAAATTGTTCAAAAACTTGAAATATTTTACAAGTGACTCTTAACGATTTTGTTACAATTGGGTATCTTAGGAGTGTTTGGCATAAGAATAACAATGTATACTTGTTTTTGGGGTAAGAAATTATGTATAGGTAGTTTACTAAAGATTGATTTATCCTAACCTGAAAATATTTATATAATGGCTCTAACGATTTGGTTCTTAAGGTAATCACGAGAACGGTCTACAATTCAAATAATACTATATTTGTTTAAGGGCAAAAACTTATTTTTGTGTGGCTGGCTAAATTTTTAAAATGTCCATTAAGATTTGGTTCCAAATTGGTACCTTGGCACTGTTTAACAAAGAAAATAAACCTGTATTCTTAATTTTATCTAAATATTCGATGAGGGGTCGGGGTGAGTGATTATTGAAAATTTATATTATTTTAAAATTGCTACAACGATAATTTTAAAAAGTATATCTGGGGAGTTTTGTAAATGAACATTACAAATAAATCTGTATTTTTTTATGGAAGATTTTGTAAATTGTAATTTAATGTTGAATTTATTTTAGTTTGAATTTTTTGAAAAATGGCTTTAGCGATTTGGTTAAAATTGGGAATATGTTAATTTGTTTACATTATAAATAATTGTATAGCTTTTTTTAAAAAAAAATTAGAATCATTTCATATTAGTAAGCTATAAATGGTTTTGGTACTTTATTTGTAATAGCTCTAACAATTTTGTTAAAAATCGGTATTGGTGGAATATTTTAAATTATGATTTATGATTATTAATTTAAACTAAATTAATTTAATTGTAGTGTACCTACGATTATTTATAAGTGTTTTGAAATATTTTGAAATGGTCCTAGATAATTGAATTCAAAATGGGAATCAGGGAAATAGTCTTTCATTGTGAATAAGAATAATTTTTAATTTTTACAAATAGTAAATAATTTAAGGGCTAACACGTATAAATAACTAAAAAATTTGGACTTTTTCAGATTATTTTTGAACAATTTTATTTAAAGGTTATATATGAATAGTGGTTATTGTGATTGACCAGATGATGTGTTTGATTTTATGAGAAAAACATATGTAAGGGTAGTTTACTCGAAATCTACTTTTGAAGATTATCTTCAAAACCATAAAATAGAACAGGAGAAAGTTTGTAAGATTGTTTCGTACCATTTATTTAATCCATCTGGAATTTACTTTGTAGGCAACGTATTTAGGTGAATGCAGTTGTGGGTCTATTTCATTTAATTTTCTACATCTTCAACCCTAGAGAATGGCCTAAAGTAACAAGGACAAAGATTTTACACCGAAATTCAGTTATTTTCAGGTCATCTGGCCTAATGCCTGTTGACCTAGAACCCAATTGGTCTAAGGTAAATTACTGTAAAAGTTATTTAGCTTAAAAGTCATTTGACCTAAATTCATTTGCCTGGAAGTAATATGATATAAAATTCATTTGGCTTAAAAACGGTTCACCCAAAGCCATTTGGCCTAAGATACAATTGGCCTAGAAGAAAGTTGACCTAAAAGTGATTTGGTCTGTTTGTCATTTTCCCTAACAGATAATTTGCCTAGAATTTATTTGGCCCAAAGTCAGTTTGCCTAAAATTTATTTAGCCCAAATTCAGTTTGCCTTAAGCGATTTGGCCTTAAACCAGTTGGCTTGAAACTTAATTGGTCTTAAAGTATGTTGACCTGAAGTCAGTTGGTCTAAAGTCAGTTGGTCTAAAGTAAGTTGGTCTAAAGTCAGTTGGCCTAAAGTCAGTTGGCCTAAAGTCAGTTGGCCTAAAGTCATTTGGTCTAAAGTCCTTGGACTTAAAGTAATTTTACCTAAATTAATTCAGCCTAAAGTCATTGGCATACACTCTAGGGAAAACTACTTTAGACCAACTGACGTGTACCCGAATTAAATACTATCCTTTGTTATGTGAATGGTGCCATGAACACACCTGGGTAGATAACGTGGATACCTCGGATTCCGTGGACCATCAATTGGGAATCAATGTTTTAGAATGTGTAGGTAAGTAACTATTTGTGAATGCGTTAACTTTAGACTTATTACTAACAGATATACATTAAGTTCCCAACATTATTTTATATATTTATAGAAGTTTGCACACATTCCTTTCAAATATTAAAGATCTTGTTATTTAACTAATTTTTTTTATATTAGTTAAGCTTAGAGTAGCTTACATAATGAGAGAAAAATTATTTTTATATGTCAAATAAAACGTTAGAGTTACTTTTATTAAACTCTATTTTGTGTAAATAGGCTTATATCACACAGTTTATATAACTAAGAATCTAATACTCTAATTATTTTTTAACAAAAGTGGCCCAGTTTGTTTTAAAACTATCCTATATACAGTTTGCCAGTCTAGAACATTTTCTAGTACCATGCCAGTGACACAGATTATATATTTTTTATAAAAATAATTTCTCCATTAGATATAAATTTAAATTTTTTACAAGGTATATTAAAGTTAATACTTCTAAGATGAACATAAAATTTTATTTGTTGAGCCGATATTAAATGGTTAATCTTGAAAACCTTATCTATAAACCCATTAATATGTTTTTTAAACTAAACCTAATGATCAAGTTATTTAACAAGTTTGCAAATAATACAATTTTAAAAACCAGTAGTCCTAAGTCACTCGCATATAATGAGTTCTGAATTAAGACATAGTTGTGATTAAATAATTGGTTTATTAATGTTTAATTTGTACTGTAGTAGAATAGTAATAAAAATTCACCGGATTATACATGCAGATTCCTTAGCATGAAAATCGGATTCTGCGATATAATAAACTTATTATTTATTATATATGTTTAAGGTTTTTGTGAAACAAATTAATATATTCCTATCATTCTCTACCACTATATTTGGTAACACTAAGCCCATCGCTACACATCAGATACACTATTACATAGTAATTTAACTGTTTTAGTAACTTGATAAATTCAAAATTCAGTTTTTGATTATTTCCGACAACACCCGGGATAAAACCAGAGTGATACATACTAAAACGGGTTTATGGCATAAGTCTCTTAAAGTAAATGATTGCTGGTGAGGTGGTAGTCAAGGCTCGTGGGCCAAAGGTGGTTTTCCCATTTCCATTTTCTGGTTTAGTAATGGCTTGTTCAAATGGTTCATTTTCTGTAGCTAGCATCCTCATACATATTAATATATATTTTATGCTATGAAATACACCTTAGTTTAGAATTTATTATTTCAAAACCATAAGTAACAGGAAATAAATATGGCTATTCTTAGAGCACAGCACTATTCCTAAAACAGACAAATAATTTTTTTTTTGTAGTTTACAATATATAATCCAAATAATTATTTTTCGAAATGAAACAATTCACATCTGTGAAAACATGCTTCAACGCAGCACAGGCCATGACATATTTTCTCCTTCCCCGTTGTTCTGAACGGGAATATAAAATATAAATAATAGGAAAAGGCAGAATATCTTGCGGTACCAAGGCAGTCTTATTCGTATCACTAACAATATTTATTCGTAACTTACATCACTATATTGTACAGTACATGTATAATACTATTCTAAGTATTATTTTTTAATATAATATGTTAGTTGCTTATAATAATAATAATAATAATAATAATCACTGCTTTATATTGATTTCAACCCGTATCATGTAGATTGTACTCTGAGTCATTAAAGGCTGAACAAAACTGGTCCAAGGTATTATTCTTGCGATAAACTGAATTTCAAGTGGCTTGAGTGTTTGTCTTAGATTCCAGGCTGGAATGTATTTAAGTTTATTTATCCTAAATAGTACTCCACTCTCCCTATACACGAATGTGGATATTTTCCTATAAATTTCCTATTAATCAAATCTCATTATTGTAAGTACGTGAATATCCCTGACGGATAGTAAGATACAGTGCACCAGATTAAATTTGATAAATGGATAAATGAAACTTTATATCGCCAATCTATATTGAGTGAGTGTTAGTATTATAGCTGAGAGTGTTTGACAATGGCACAGAAGACACCCCCACCTACAGATCAACCTCCTACTCCCTATACACACGACGGGGAAGAATAATGGATTGTACAAAGGCTCGTAGGACAATTAAGAGTGACATATGGGTGATCGCACCACACATCTGCATGTTTCCTACGGCAAACATTGCGGTTTTCCTGCGGTTGCGGCAGTTGCAGATATGTAGTTATTATACGTTCATATTCTGCGTTACTAATGTTTCTTTTTAGAAAATGGATTCCCATACTCTACCTCACCTTCCCCTCCCTAAAAAAATGCTTAAACCAGGAAAAGAGAGTATGTGGAACCACCCATAAAGTACACACACGAAAACATAGAAAATACGTCCTTATTTTCTCTCTCTTTTTATGTATAATCTAATGTAACACCGTTAGTTCGTAGCATTACTTGTGGATGGGTATACGTCAAAATTAATTACTCATTAAATTCTACACATACAAGAGAGTCAGTCCCTTTGGTTTGCTCCCTTCATCCCTCTCTTTCCCTTACTCCCCATCGCCCTTTTCAGCCACCCTGGCATCATGTACGATACCCGAATAGAAAACTAAGTAGGGGTAAAGGTAGTCGGATGAGGAGGGGGACTCAGACATCTCCACATATCCGAGTTTCCGTGGTTTTGGTGTGGAGCTAGTGTCGTCATTGTTTGTTTAGATCTGTTTCCTTCTTTCTCTTTTACCTTTCCTCTATACGCTATAGATGTAAATATACATCGCAAAGGGTTACAGAATTATACATACCTAATGAAATCATCAATTTAAATTTTTAAGGGAAAAAAATAAAGAATGTATGATAAAGGAGAAATAGGCAGTGACATTTTTGGGGGTTGAGTATTTTGCTTTGTTTATAATAAAAGAGTGGAAAGAGGGGAAGACTAAAATAAAAAGAATAGTTTAGTGCAAAAACAAAATAAATCTTCGGTGTGATACTTACTTTTTAGGCCTATATTTCCTTTTATTCTTCCTCTTTAGCAGGGTTTTATGTGGTTTTGAATTGATTGCATTTTCTAGAAATAAACACATAAAACGTAAGATAGGGAAGTATATAAAATTTTAACACTAAACATAATCAAACTCCTAAAGTTGTTAGTAGGGGTGTGCGAAGCCACGAAACCTCGACTTGGCTTTGACTTCGACTTCGCATCGAAACCAATTCCGGCTTTGAAGCCTCGCCAATAAAAATAATGACAGCTAAAATATTCCATATATTTTCAATCATAACCGTTCTGAGCTGTTTTATATATTACAAATTAATATTCATATGGAAAAAAACTGAAGTAATTGAATTGTAAGTTTTGATAAAAGCTTGATTCGTCAGATTAACAGGAAATATTATAAACAATGGTGCAATATAACTTTTTCCAAGTAATTCTAGTTATATAAGTTATATAAATAACTACAATATAATATTTTTTCAAGCATAAAACAACTAAAAGAAAATCTTAGTTCTTCAATTTGACTTCGAGAGTTATTTATATATTCGATTCAATTTGTCTTCGAATTGAAAAAGTGGACTTGGTACACCCATAGCTGTTAGGGAGCAGTGATTATTTGTTTGGTTTAAGAAGACAGGAAATAGGTTAAGTAAAATGTGTATTAGCCAACCCAAAAGGCATGTAAAATAAACGTCAAGTTAATCAGACATGGTTTCCCAGTAACGGTAAATATTGGGTTAAATCCCGGCTTAAATTAATGAAGGTGTTTTATCCTAGATTATATATATATTCATAAAACAACTAAAAGAAAATCTTAGTTCTTCAATTTGACTTCGAGAGTTATTTATATATTCGATTCAATTTGTCTTCGAATTGAAAAAGTGGACTTGGTACACCCATAGCTGTTAGGGAGCAGTGATTATTTGTTTGGTTTAAGAAGACAGGAAATAGGTTAAGTAAAATGTGTATTAGCCAACCCAAAAGGCATGTAAAATAAACGTCAAGTTAATCAGACATGGTTTCCCAGTAACGGTAAATATTGGGTTAAATCCCGGCTTAAATTAATGAAGGTGTTTTATCCTAGATTATATATATATATCCCTCTCCCTTGACAGAAATGTTTATACATTTCTTCTAACTCCTATCTTAGTTAATTCCAACCTATTAGATTCAATTCATACAGATAGATTGGATGGCTAAGGAGACTGGGTGTAATTTTATTTTAAATCTGTCTATTGATATTTGATGACCTATCCACACACATAGGCTAATAAAACTGTCAATCTGTTTGTACACTCGTTTCTGTTTGTGTGTTTTTAGTTAACTCAAAAAGTACTCATCGGATCGAGACGCAACTTGTTATATTTTACTCCTTTTATCTAATATAACAGGTTAATCTATATACTATCCCTCTATCTCATCAGATAGTGATACATTGTCCAAAAAAAATCGACTGCTAGTGTGAATACGCTACAGTTATAAATTTGTAATAATTCAAATGTATTAACATGTAATGTATACATATATTTTTGTAAGTCTCCTTGGCAACAAGATGTTTGAAAAGATCAACAAACCTATTTTTTTGACATCAGGACTTACTAACCGCTTATGTTGTACGTATAACAAACCGGTTATTAATCTGTTTTGGAGATAGGTTTTCAGTAATTTTATTAATTCCCATTAGAATGTAAATAGTTTTTATTTCACAAATAAGAAAAACACATTAGTAACCTGCTACCTTTGGCTAAATCTTCGATTTACATGGATCATGCTAGGTTTGTATTCATACGTAGCGCTTATCAAATAGTAAACAATGCATAACGACCAATCACATTTCCTATTTAAAATACAACGTTTAGTAATTAAATGTGGTGACACAGTTTTTGTGTGCTTGCATTTGTCTCTTAAACGTTGGCATTTTTTTAGTTGTTTCATTGTTTTGCATGTAAACAAAGTTTATTAATTTGGATACGTTTATGGTAACACTAAGCTTTACATTTTGTTTTTCGCTCCAACAATGCTTTCATGTAAGTGTTCCACAAATATAGTTCTTCTATTTTAGTATTAAATTTAGGTATTTCATTAGTTATTTTATTGTTTTGGTGTAGATTTTGCGGTGCGTATTTAGTTTGTTTTTAGGTGCAATGAGTGTCATGATTAGAAAAACATTCGAGCACATAGCAGTGGAACCAAAATTAAAATTTAATTCACTTTTTTGTATTAAATATATTCTTAATTAAAAAATGATAAATAACAGGGTATCATAAAGTCAATCAAATATAATATTTAGTTTTAACAATAGATTAGAAAAGCTACAATAAATAACTACCATTATTTATAGGTAAATTGGTTTACGCTACTCAAAAGTCAAAATACACGCGGACAGAACTATCAAGTAATATTACTACATAAGACCAGTTCTATATTATTATTATTATTATTATTATCATCATCAACTCATTTTATTATCCTAAGCTGATCTAAGCATATGTATTAATTTATCAAATAGATAAAAATGAAGAAGGCTGTTATTCGAGGAAGTGTACTCACATTTGCGTTGAGGGAGAGTGAAAAACATTTTTTTTTTTTAAACAACCCTCGTTAGAACTGACTGAGATTCGAACCTCGATCTCTCCGCCATTGGTGGTCCAGTCTATTGCAAGAATGTAGACCATGTGGTCACCGAAGTGGGTGCTAGACTACAGTATCGTTCGAACATTTTAAACCACGTAGGAACATGACCGAGCTAGACTTGAAACTAGGATATCATCAGCATTGTTAAATAAACTTTACTCTAACCCATTTATTTACCCTCGTGATGAATAAAAGAAAGCCCCCCTTGCCTTGCTTGTACCACTAATTACCCTTATGCTTGATAGGTATAGCTTCAATTTTACTCTTCGCCATTACAGTGTTGCCAGTGCTTGTGTAAAATGAATTAGTAAAGCCTTAAATAATTGTTATCGAATCTAGCGGTCTCAAGCCCATCTAGAGTCACGACGTCCTTTTAGTAGAGTCGTAATGTTGGTTGAGGTTAGTTGAAAAGCTAAAATGCAATATTCATTACACATTTCTAGTAGTAGATTATCACTAAAATCACCTTAGAAAAAGTTACGTGAAATAGGTTAAACAATAAACAAAACAATGACTCGTTAAAGAATATTTTACCTCATGATTTTAAAATATACTTTATTAACACGAATCCATTGAAAGGATTTCTAAATAAATAAACCATTACAAAAAATACAAAATAGCCTATTCAAAATATTAAACTTACTTATCATAATTTATTCAACTGATGTACACAAGTCTATCAATAACATAAATTATAAATTTATTGGCTATCATAATATCTATATTATATTAATACAAAAATAATACATAGCGTCCTTCCTTATTCGATCGAGATTTTTAACAGTTGTTTTGTTAATAATTACTTTACAGCCATTTGTAACTGAAATGACGTAACAGAATATTGCTGATATCTATTGACCTATAAATATTCTTCCTTTCTATTCAATAGTTATAGAATTCTTGGGTAATCGTTGGAATCAAAAGTTCATCATTGGACAGGGTCTATTATTGCTATACCAATTAGGATTTCAACAGTTTCATAGCATTTGCTCAGTTTTTATCACTTTTTGTTTTTGTTTATTTTTTAGCAACTTATCCTACTTAACGTTCAGGCTATACACATTAGCAGCAATAATTATGTTAATAGTTCCAAGGATAAGGAAGTTTATATTAATGGGAAGTGTACGCATATTTCCGTGGGTTGATTGTGGAAACCATTTTAACAAACAACCTTCAGTACACCCCATGGAGATACGAACCTCGATATTCAACACCTCGGTTATCCAGTCACTTGCGAGTATAAGACTTAGACCATGCGGTCACCGAAGTGGGTTTTAATCAATGTTACAAATTATATTAGACTTGCTATGGACAATTGTGAATTAACTTTTTCAATACCTCTATATTTTAGTAAGGCATTTAAAAGAATATATTTGCAATTGCTTTAAACTTACCTATTACTTTTATTTATCATTTAGCTGCATTTGTTGGGTGCGTTCCTATCTGTTTGCTCACATACAGAGGCTAATCATTAATGACACTGCCTCTGCATGGAGCCCTGCAGAAATAGCAGTAGCCTAGGACCCATTCTGGGACCACTATTATCTTATCTATTTATTAATGATATACCTTGTTCTCCGTATCATTGTAATCATCACCTATACGCAGATGATCTACAAGTGTGTGTGTGTGTGTGTGTCTTACAGCAGTATTAACTTGTTTTCCGGCTTACAACCCGAACGGGTAGTAATACGCGGTGCTAAAAAAAAATAACAGCTTTATGTCTGTTACGTTACATGAATGAAAAGTTGACGATGATATCAACATAATTGAAACTATCACCAAACAGCCTTCCTTTCCCCTTTTGGTTCAGCCCCTCCAGTTTATTATGTTATACTTTATAAACTTTGGGTCACAAAATGGTTAAAAAAAAGGTATATGAACTAGATTCGGAAATATCTTGATCGGTGTTTGGCAAGATGTATTCTAAATATAGTCGAAATGCATCCAATATTTCAAAATTAGTGCGAGATACTCATAATTTCTAAATATTTGTTATATTTCCTAATTCACATGAGTAATTGAGAGTAGCCTATATTTATTACTTATTTACTCTATGGCATTAGGAACTTTAAAGTTCATTGCCACACTTACTAAAACACACCATCTATCCCTATCTTGATCTAGTTAAATCCAGTCGACCTTACTCAACCATATACCTCTTAGGTCCTTTCTAATGTAATCCTCCCATATGCGTATAGGTTTTCCCAATGGTCTCTCCACATTATGTTTGACAATCAATAGCTTGAACATGGTTCTAGATTCTACCATTTGCACTGTCTTTCCTTCCCACCGTAATCTACGAGACTTTACTATCATAATAAGCTACAGGAAATATAACTCATCATTGTGTAACCTCCACCACTCTCCGTATGGCTCATCCATTTTTTGACCAAATATCTTAAGCATCCTGTTTTCAAACACCCTAAATTTTTTAGTCATATAAGGTAAGAACAAACGTTTCAAACTCATATAGAACAAACGGTAAAGTCATATATTGTATATTCTGAGCTTTACATTCCTTGCAATTAGCAACAACGTACTGACCGAACAATAGCACGCATTTCCCGTATGTATTATTTTACAAACTTCCACTCAAATATTATTGTTGCTGGCTAAAATTGTACATAATATCTACACTCGTTAACCATTTCAATTATTATTTTGTTTGAATTAATTTCTAATTATCGCCCTCAATCTGTATTATCTGTATGATCGTAAATGTAGTCTATAGCGATCACTTCTTAACTTATTTACTTACTAGCCCCTAATTTTTTATTTTTTATTTTTGCACATCTTTCAACACCTTCCTTACCCAACAAATATAAATCTTCCACGTATCCTAATAGCTCCAATGTCACGTTTAATGTCATTCCTTTCCTACTTTTGTGTAATAATTTAATAGCACAAAGTAAGACAAAATTAAAAAGTAATGGCGAAAATGCGTTCCTTTGTTTAAACACACTAGGTTTATGTATTTCAAAAGTATCCGATATATTTTGTCAAATCCATCCCATATCCTGCCATGCGTATCACTCAAACATACCTCAATTTTATTGATTAGTTTTTTGCGTATCCCAAGCTTAACTATAATAATTGCATATAATTTGCTTTTTTAAAAACTGAATCATAGGCCTTTTGAACATAATTGTATAATCAATGTACCGCTATGTTGTATTCCTAATTTTTTTAAAGAATATTTGCAGGATAGTAGAATAGTAGCCAATATTGAAAACTTAAAAAAATGTGATTTAAAATATTATTTTTAATATAAATCCAATATTCGTTGGTTCTATGGACATGTGAAAGTACCTGGTAATTTTAATATATAATTTAGTTGTTTCTCGACATCTTTTACTGAAGTGGAAACTTATATATCTCATAATCGTAAATATACACGTTGATGCATACTATGTTTCTTGACTTCCATGTTTGAAACGTTCTTATTTCCAGACTCAACGAATCCCTTAAGTCTTATCCAGAGACACCGTATTGGTAAGTGTGTAGTGTGTAGTCCGTAAGCGATCTACTTCACATTAGCGTATTGTTCTGTCTATAGAGTCCTTATACATTAGTCCTTAGTGATTATCTCTCCGTTGAGGTTGGATCAACTTTAACTTTCTAAGTACTAGTCGTTACGGAGTGCTAAGGACTACAAATATGCTCATTAGTAAATATGTGAGCGTACATCGAAATGAGAGCACCAATAACTGCAAAATATCTGCTGCTATGGAAGCAGGTACGACATAGAGTAACATTTGTTTGCGTAGAACCTTTCAGAAATATTTTTCTTAAAAATATATGATGAGTAATGTTCTTACTAAAATTCCAAATCCAGATACACACAATATATTTAGGAAGCATTAAAATATAAAGACCTACAAATATTTTTTTTAGCAAAGAATATTACTACTCGTTTGAGCTATATTCTTACGTACTTGACGCTATTCGTTTAAGGATGAAGAAGGTTGAATTAAAAGGATAGAGGAAGTGTGCCCACATATGCGTGGAGAGGGATTAGGAAACCATCAAGTAAAAACCACCCTTAGCACACCCACCTGAGGTCAAATCATGATCACACCGTTATCATCAGTCTGGTCTATCGCGAGTGTGTACCGCCTTGAATAATGTAGCCACAGAAGCGGATAAAATATCATAAACATATTTTTTTTTAATTTCAATGATTTAATTTGTAAAGAAACATTATGGTGTGTAAATAAATTTACTTTGCATCTCTCAGAAATAACAATCAATACAAACTAAAATATATGAGGAACTGTTTAACTCATATTTTAAATATAGGCATATTTACTGTGATTAAACTTGAACCACATTTCAATAATATCCTAGACATTTTATAGTAAAAAGCTTGTGTATAAGCTTATTTTGTAGTAAATAATTCAATAGCCTGGAGATTGTCTTTTTGATTTTTGCTATAAGCGATTTTTTTCAAAGAGTCTTATTTGACGAAGTCTCAGATTTTTTGATTGGTTTGCACGATCACGAGATTGAGGATATGGACTGTGTAGATGAAATTAAAATTGCCAATGTCCATACGGATACGGATTTTACAGACTATGTAGACGAGGAGGTTGTAGTATAGAATGACCTGGTTCAGTGACCAAACGTCTTAAGCCACCACGTTCATATTAGACATATATGTTGATTTTAGGGAGATTAGGGTTCAAATCCCTTTCAAATATGTTGAGATTGGTTTTCCTTAAATGATTTCTCAGTCTCCTTCAACACAAATGTGGGCAGATTTCCTCTAAAATTCTTCCTTCCTCATGCAAGAACATGTTCAATTCGAAGCAATGCAATGCGGGTTAGGGTGCCCCTATTTAACCCTGTGCTCTTTTTTACCCCCTCAACCATTTTTAGCATTTTAATCTATTCTAGACTTTTTAACCATTTGCCTTACCCTTTTTACCCTTTATTTAAAAAGATTTTGATTGAATTTTCTTTCTATTATTTTTATCCGTTATGTCCATTTTGATGTTTTAAATATATATCTTAGGCCTACACATTTTTTTAACTTTCTAGCTCTTTTTAAATGATATTTCTCGAAGACTAAGCCAGGTAATTAATGTGAAGAAATTTAAAAGTAAAAAAAAGTTCAAAAATTATAATCATGGTAATAAAATATTTTTAATCAAAATGTCTAATAAGATCAAACGGGTAAATACCGAAAAAAATGTATAAAATGAGAAAAAAGTCAAAAAGGTCTAAAAGGGCACATTTAAGCAAACATTTTAAAAAGGGCAAAAAGTAAAATAAAAGTTGTAAATGTTAAAAGGGGTAAAATAAATATAAATGCGAAAAAAATTAAAAAGTTTCAATTAGGCCAAAAAGGGTCAAAAGAGAAAAAAATTATATAAATATTATAATGATTAACGCGATAAAATGTATAAGCGGGGTAGGGCGGGTAAATATGGTAAAAAGGGCCAGAAGGGTAAACAAAAAGTTTTACTAAAGTAATTGTAAAATTCTGTAAAAAGAGCAAAATAGGTAAAAATATGTATAAACGGTGTAGGAGGTGTAAAATATAAAAGAGGTAAAAAGGATATAAGGGAGAAATATGGTTATACTTGCTCAAAGGTTTTTTTACTAGATTTAATTACATACTTTATAAACCAATTCTGTATGTGGTTATAAACTTCTTTCTTTTTTATTAGCGCCTTCGGGCAAAAGTTCAAAGTACAGTATTATCTTCAGAGAAGTTATAAATTAATCTTTGTAAGAAAGTTCATTTTTTAAAAGATGTTCAGATTAATTATATCTCTATTTTGACATTGTATATTGGTCAGCCTAATTTCATGTTTTGCATCAGAATTTAAACTAATAAAGAATTAATATTTAAATATTATTTTAGATTTGGTTATTGTGGTTTATTTTATATATTAAAAATAGCAAAGCTAATTCACAGTTTCCATTTGCGAAGAACGGGTACACCAGCTAGTATAGAATATTTCTCCAAAAAAATATGTCATAAGAAAGCGTTCAACAAACTTTAATAACTAACACTAACAAGTGCGAAACAAACATAAATTTTGAACTTAATAAAAGCCCCCAACCAAGAAAATAAACAAGTTTATATTTATTAAAACATTATCTAAAACATACATTTTGTAGCTGATATCAAATTTATGTGAAATATTTCACAAATACAAAAGAAGTGATTTCGAAAAGTCTTCACATGCACGAAGCTATTCACATTTCAAAGCAAAATTTTATAACTAGACCAACACAACATCAACATAAACGTTTTATCTTTTTGTTAACACTAAAATTATGAATACGTTTTTATTATAATGATATACACGAAATACTTAAAAAGTACAAAATAATTAATATCAATAAATCATGACAAGTTCAATATCTTAAATCAAGGAACGTTAAATACCGATAATAATTTTACATTTAATGTAAATGCTAGAAAAAGAAATCAATTTGCCAGTAATTCCAAAATTTGTACACCCATTGCATTTTAATATTATTTCCTACAAAATTATATATAATAAATAAATTACAAGTAAGTTAATATATTCTAAATGTAAGTAATTAACCTAAAGATATTTAAAATAAATTTGACAGGCATCCACACAATACGTCATGTACATTAATATTCCTAAAACTATTAAGGTCTCTCTTTTTCACACAGTCGAATAAAAGGTTTTACCCAGCCTTACATGCCCTACTCTTTTCTATTTATCTACACAATCTTCCATCATATATTTGCATCGTCACTCGATCTACACTAATATGGCACCACAGATAGGTCACTTAGATACTGCTTCCTTTTGCCGACAAAGCATGGAGGACTGTGGCAATGACACTATTCAGAAATGCTTCCGGCACGGTACTAAGAGAGAGAAAGAAAGAGATTGAAGATGACTAGGACTAGAGTCAAGCTAGTGTCACGACAGTGAAAGAGGTGTTGGAGGATTTCAAGCTAGCTCTAAGATTTATGGAATGTATGTGCAGTATTAAATCTAGTGTGGAAAAACAGCAGCCTCTTGAGAAAGATACAGTTAAAATATTAATGTAAAAGGTATACAACGAGAAATAGCACATAACTGACATTTTTTTATATATATTTCAAGAAAGTTTATTCTGTTTGTGATATTTTTGTGATTTGTCCCTCCCTATACCTCTCACTTAAAGTTGAGGGGAATCACAGTTTGGCTTTAATGGACTTCGAAAATGTGAACCAACTATCTAGGAGCAAATTTATTGGTTCACTATAAACGGTGCTATCTATATATTGAATCTTGACGTCTTAAACACTGTGACCTCCAGCGAATGTAATTATAAGTCAATACAAATAGAATGATCTACCTTTACAGGTATACTTAGTAAATTCCCAAGCTGTGTACCTCAAGCTTATTTTTTTAAATTAAAATATGTCGAACCTAATGCCAGAGCTCGTGTGACTTCCGTGGAGTGCATCCTCAAACTCAAATAATTAATAAAATTTAAATTATAAGAACTAGTCAGGGAGATCCTTAGGGTGTGCACCTTGAACTATATTTTTCTATATCCACAATGAATCTGACATATTAAACATTGTAGCTATACACCATTTACTGTGGGAGTTTAGGTAAGTAATGGTAAAAGCTACCAGATCTACACTCATGTATCCATTATTCAAACTATAAAACGTGCAAAACAATATGATGATATATATTTTTTTTTTCACTTTCGGAAGTAAAACTTCCATAACAAACTATTTTTTTCTAATTATGTTTTTCTTTAACATCTTAACATCGTCTGATAGCTGTCAGCTACCACCACTCTTGTGGCGAATGGAATCACCTAATTATGTAGCTAAAATACTAAGAGACATAAAAATTAGAAACTTGGTATCAGTAAATGATCTTTAGTATAACTTATGTTTTGGATATTACACATATAAAGAGCCTTAAGTATTAAACTACGTTATTTTTGATGCAGAAGAATGCCAAATTACAGACCATTAAAATATTAAACTATATAGGGTTGTAAAGGAAAATTGTTCGATGTGCACATCGATTATTTTTGTTTAGGCCTACTTTTATTCTAATAACCATACAAAAATTAATTTTAGCCTGTTTATTTGTTTATTTGTTGATCAAACACACTCAAACCAGTGTACCGATTATGATGTTGAAGTTTCGCATGAATATAAATTGGTCATCTGGGTGAAATAAATGTTAATTACAAACTATTTCTTCCATTTTGTTTCAAGATAACGACTACAAAACACCACTTTTTGTCATATTTCTCAGCTTATGCCTACTGTATTTCATTTGACCAAGTTTTAATGGTTCCTATATATAAATTTATTAGATAGGATATTACGGAAATCTTGAAAAATAAATTGTTGCCACACAACACTAATTCATAGCCTGTCTTATGTTACGGGAAACCTGAATGACATTTGGAACCAATATTATATAATTATATATAACATATAGGATATGTATTTTTTTTTGTATGTACGAGTATATGTGTAGGTGCTATAAATAAAAACCAAGATAATTAGAAAGCTTGAGTCATACTTATGTATTGAAATGTGTCATGTCGGCGTTTTGTTCAATCATGCTCAAACCACTGTATAGTTTTGGAAACATGGAAAATTAAAGAAAATACATTTATGTAGTGGGAGTACTCAAATTATCCCAAAAAAGCTTAAATATTTGAAATTTCTAAGAGGCAGAAGCTGAAATGGGGGATCTCGAAATTTCCTAAAAACTGGAAATAACTATTCACTACTAACTATTCCCATATTGGATATAGGGTATTAATGTTGAAGGATGACTTTAGGAAATGTTTAACAATCCTTCTGCATGCTTATAGGATAGTAATCTTGCAGACAAGTATGAAATACTCTCAGCTGTGGAAGGAGTTTAAAATTATCAAGTTAAACAAAAATTTAAGAGAATCTGACAATTCACTAATGCAACTGTGTGACGGAAAATGGAAAACTATACATTTTGAAAGATCAACTACAGAAGAAGAAATATTGTCACGGGTCTCAATAGTTCATGGAACATTTGGAAATAGGCTAAGCCCAAATTATATGAATGAATCAAGTATACTTTTTTTTAAACAGTTTTGTGCCCTTAAGATCAATGCCACAGAAGTTAAACTTAAAATTAGGAAGTTTAATAATACTCTTTGGGTAATTAAATACTAAACTGAACCTATGTATTAGGACTGCCTAATAGTAATCCAATTTGGTAAGAAGCTATAAGCTATTCTACAACTTAACAGGTCTATCCCAAAGGAATATAAATATGTATATTATCGATATTATATTCGCTACACCCTTGGTTTTTAGACAGATGCAGTTTCTAGCTCAACTGTTGTTTTCAAATATTATTAAATAGTTACCAGGTCAAAACGTGGAAATGGTTGATCTCTATCTGCCCAAGACCTTTTTCAGCCATGGACAATTGTACGTGGCCTTTTCGTTTAACACGGTATACATAAATTTATGTAAATGCACTTAACAAAATTCACTCACACTTTACCCACTATAATGACAGATAATGCATTTTTACAAACAAAGCCTAACATTACATGAGTTTATAATTGCAGGCTAGGTTTGATTATGTTGGTTAATATTTTAGCTAACTTTTCAAAACTATTTACGTTGTTATTTTCATATTTTTCTATAACCCACCAACCTTTAACCTACTTAGAAATTATATATATATATATATAAATTAACCTAATGCACACTCTCTGACGAAGCCTTGGGGGGGGTAGTAAGGGTGAAAAACAATTATTTTTACTCTCCCTTGACCCCTAGGAGAGAGATATAATTTGATCGTCAAAAAAATCGAACTCAAGATTTTGATAAATGTTGATGTGTCATGCATGAACCACTGAAAAGGATAAAGTAGTTTTCACGATGTAGTTTGTCTGTCTGTGTATATTCTAGTGCCTAATCCATTTTACCTATAAGTATGAAATTTGTTATCTTGGGTTTTTATAGGGTTTACCCGTGGGTTTTTTGAATCCAAAATCCAACCCTAAAATTAAAGGTTTTTAATGGAGTGCAAAAAGAGGGAAAAAATATTTTATATAATATGTTTTAATATTTTGATTAATTTTTTTATCCAGGTATTGTTTAACATTTCAAACAAAATAGTTACTCTCACTTTTCCAAGAAAACGACTTTAAGGATGCTTTACATTAGCAGAAATTTTCAATTTTTATTATATCTCCACAACTATTTGATATACGGATTAACGTATCACCCACTTCGATGGCAGCATATTCTAAGGTGGTAATCTCGCAATAGACTGGCTGCCAATAACAGGGAGATTGGAGTACGATCCCGGTTGGATGCACTGGTGATAGGTTTTCCTAAATATTTTTCCATACTCTCTCCATTCAAATATGGGTGCACTTACTTTAAATTAAACCATCCACATCTCTAATAGTAAATAGAAAAAAGACGTATAGCCAGAATTTATTTACGTGGTACTAATTTTAAAAAATACACATATTATTATTGTAAGTTTGTAGTAATCTACTTTTCAATTTTTTTATCAGAATATATTTGTATAAAACCATATTTATATATATATATATATATATACCGTATGTTTATTTGAAAACTGCCCACCTCAATATATCGAAAACAATTCAATATTGAAATAAAGTTTAGTTTTGAGGGGGAAGATGGGGAGGTTGGTATGAGTTTGGGTAGCGTTGGTAAGGTCACGTTTAGCTCACTTAAATTAATTTTAATGAGGCCCCATATTATTTATTGTATAATATTGTGTCTCAATTCGTATAAGCTCCAAAATAGTGGTATAAACTTTTTCAAGTATAGGTTTCATTAGCTACTAGCCTCACATATTTCAGCATCACCGGAGACGCGCCAGGTCATAGAAGAATTATTCAAACATACCAGGGGAGGGTAAAAGTGTGTGTTTGTGTCTATGTATTTCTATTCACAGAGGACATAGCTAAATGTTCATAAACGAAAACAAAACATCATCGTATTTATTAGCAATACCAGTAATAAAATTATCAATTTGCTGACGCGTTTACTTTCCAATTAAATTAATGATTTTGAAATGGTTCTAATCTCGGTTGGATGTACTGGGGTTGTTTTTAAAAATGGTCTTTCTTTCTCCCAACAATCAAATGTTGGCACGCTTCCTCCAAATATAACATTTTTAATCCCTAAAACCAATAGCGTAATTAGTAAATAAGCGTAAAACCTGATTGGTAATAAGACGTGATGCTAAAAAAAATTGTTGGAAATATATTTTAAAACTGAATTAAAAAATCATGGTTTGATCGTTAATTATTTTATTTTTTATTTACAATTATTCATAAAAGTGTGCAAGTACAGTTACCGTGTGCGCAGCTTTTGATAATTTTTACTTGAAAAGGCTTGACACCAATATGTTGAAAAGTCCACGACGTGAGCTATAAGAATATGGAGTACAAATTATGGGATCTCTTTTAAGAAAATCAAAGTGACCTTAATGTTACCTTAGCGACGCCACTCAAGGTGATACCAACCTCACCACCTTAATTCTCCTCAAAAATTAACTTTTTTTTCAATAATGCGTTGTTTTTGAGATATTGGGGGGATATGTATTTTGTGGAGTACTTTGACAATTTAAATTGATTACTATTCGTTTTGTTGGACAGATATATTCCCCTTTTCTCAATGTTTCTGTAAAGTGTGTACTGTTTCATTTATACTGTTTGGTAGAATGTTTTTGATTTATTGTATGTACTTTCGCATCACAAATCTTAAAGAGTTTATCGACCCTGGTACAAAGCCCGAACCGACAAAGAAGTTTCTGCTGTGTACACATAAACACTCCAACACGATCACTTATAATTGCCTCACCATTATGAGCACTGTTAGATTATAAACACTCGAATGACTTGCTCGATCAGAAAAATTGATAGCCTGTAGTTTTGTAAGGAAGCACCTCAAGCTTATGGTTACACTACTAAACATCCCAACATTGACATACCAATAAGCGCACAAAGCTTCTTTATATGTTTATTATATTGTCTATAAATATTTTGATAAGCATTTTATTGATAAGAAAACACATAAATTCAAATCATAATTATAATTACAATACATTTATCTTTATATACTCACCTTTTGGAAATAAGTCAATTTAAAGAAGCGAACATGATAAATCTAAAACAAAAAATCTGGATTTAATAATAGATCTTACTTACATATTTGTATCTATCATTTATGAAATTATTTTCAATACTACGTAATGTAATTATGTTCAGAAAACCTGACCTAAGTTGATTCATTTTAACCATTTAAATATTTTAAAGTTGGAACTACATTTTGTTTTATTATTAAAGAAAACCTATAATTTGTGAGGATATTCTTTACATACCTTAATATTCAAACTCATATTTTCATAGTGCGTAAATCAAAACACTAGTGAGATAAAGGAAAGAATATACTTATATTGGTATGAAAATTAATGCCACTTAACGCTGATTAATTTATATTATATATGCTTAAATACTTACAAGAAGATTTGTTAACACCATTCAAGGATTAGAGAGACATTTAATAAAATACCATGCCCATTTATCTTGATAAAATTAATTTCGTAAACATATATACAGGTAAGCACAGCTTAGCCACTTGAAATAAAAAGTTCTCACTTGCATCTTCATGATGTTTTTATCATCAATTTAAACAAACAAAATAAAACAGAATAAATAATTACAAACACATTTTCTTCTCTACTAAAAAAAGAGCTGTGTTGTAAAGATTGAGTACAACTGATGATACTTCATCAGTATGACATCCATGTGTACTTCCACAGCACTTGGCCACACCATACAATACCATAACCCACACTCCGAAACAAAGAACCCAGCTCTATATTATTATAACTAATGGAATTTTGTTACATATACACCGAAATAGGGAACACTATAGCTTCCATTTATTTTTAAAATATTTGTGCTTTAATGCTGTACGCCATTTATTTGCAGTCAGTTATTATTTTGCTTCTATTAATGGACATTTACTCTCAGATTTATACACTTTCAGAAGAATTAAAATTAATTATGCATTAGTCAGACGTTGGCTAAATGTATATACTACGGGTAAAATCTGAACCCGGATGAAGTCAATATTATCCAGATAAAGTTAACGTTACCCAAAATACGTATATAATATTTTGTGCGACCTTATTGAATAATATTTTTCGAAGTTTATCCAGAACATATTGGTATTATCAGCCGAATTTGGATGCTGGCAGTTTCTATGGTTGAGGCTATGTTAGTTAGATTAGTTAGGTTAGGCTAAGCTAACTTAGATTAGATTAGGTGGGCTTAGGTTATGTTAGATTAGTTTAAGTTAGGCTAGGTTAATTAGGTTAGGTTGATTGAAAAAAGACGTATAATGAAGTATTTCTAGAGTTAGTGCCCTGCTACGATATTATTTATTGTCCGATTTCTAAATATTGATTCAAATAAATTTTTTATTAAAACGTGCATAGATTTACTACCATTATTCCACCTTATCAAAGTATTGCCGGCTACTGTCAATATTATCTGGATAGTGTCGTAAATGAGATAAATTACTTTCTATTTCTGACTTCATCCACTGCACCTGGCTAATGCTGACATCTCCGGGCTAATATCGACATTATCCATATTTTGCACATTACCCGTAACATATATACTTACTATTGTAGCTCTTATCCACAAGGGGAATCTTTAAGCAGCTTTGATATTTTTATATATATATATATATATATAAATCTAACCACAAGGGATAAGTAGACAAAATTTAAAATGTCTTAAGCTATCAATCATATATTGGTTTAAAATGTGAAGATTAATTTATAACTTTTCTAAGAACAGTATTTCTAATCTTGCTTAGTGGTATAAGAAAAAAAAGTGTGATACAATACATACATACATACATACATACATACATACATACATACATACATACATACATACATAC
>CABFOW010000094.1:16065-59573 GCA_902141385.1 Timema californicum | reverse complement strand
ATATATATATATATATATAAAGACCTTATAGTTTTATTAATATAGATTCTATTTATAATAAATGCATTTCCAATTAAATTAATTTAAATGAAATATGTTGTTTAGCTTGCAGTGCCCCTTTATATCTAGTTATGCTGTATTTAATTTTAAAGTACAATAATTTATTTTTAAATAAAATTCATTTTCATGGTGGTAAGTCCAAGTAATAGGGGAATTTATACAAATTGGCAAAGCTAGCTATATTAATGTACTACTATATTATTATATTGTTAGTATGTATATAAAACATAGTGATAATATTAATAAATATATGAGCCTCAATTATTTTTATTAAAGCTAGATCTTAATGTATATATCAATTATCTTATACGTATGTTACACCCACTTTGAGAAATAACCCATTTCATGAAATGTGCAAAAATTCTCTTCATCCTTGTATTGGCCTCTTCTATTGACCATTTCACGAACTGGGCAAAAATTACAGGAGCTCTCACACACATGATTAACTGGAAATTAATGCGAAATAGTTTTTATTTTAACACCACGTCTTTATACACATTCAAAAGTATGTACTCTATACTATAATGATAATGATATATTATAAAACAAATATTCACTCACTTAATTGATTAGAAACGTTTAATTTATATTTAGAATCATCAATGTGTAAAAACTACTAAATGTCAGTCAACAAAATGCTTATAATTAAAACGATCCCAACCTATCTTGGACTTACCATTCACGCGTCAATAGATAATATTTTGTATACTTTTGAATTTATTTGCTAATTAATGTCAAGGTTTTGCTAGAATGGGATATTTCATAGTAACAACTAGGCTAATTACGGCATACTCCCCATTAAAACAGATAACTTCTGATATTTTCAACAGTAAAAGTTAACATTAGTATACAGAATTCCCTTCGCCAATATATTTGTTGTTAATACTAAACGTTCAAAAACACGTTAACACAAGCATAATTATATTACTTCTTGCAACTGGCATATTAATGAAGAAGGAAGTGAACGGGTCAAGTGAACTAGCAAAGAAACAATTTAACGGAATGGAAAGAAAAATTAAAACTTCATGAAATGGCTAATTTCACTATCTAGTTAAACTTATAATATATATATATATGTATATATATATATATATATGTATATATATGTATATATATGTATATATATGTATATATATGTATATATATGTATATATATGTATGTATATATGTATATATATGTATATATATGTATATATATATATGTATATATATATATATATGTATATGTATATGTATGTATGTATATGTATATGTATATGTATATGTATATGTATGTATATGTATGTATGTATGTGTATATGTATATGTATATGTATATATGTATATATGTATATATGTATATATGTATATATGTATATATGTATATATGTATATATTATATATATATATATATATATATATATACGTAACCCATTTCAAAATTTTAAGATTATCTGATATTTAAACACCACCTAAAAAGAATTGGGATTAAATCGTTAGAGTCAGTTTACAAATATTTCCAGTGTTTGAAAGATCAGTCGTCAGTAAACTACATATAAACTAGATTTCATCCCCAAAATAAATATACAGTGTAAATGGTCATTTAAACCACTCCTAAAATACCCATTTGTAAACAAAATCGTAAGATTCCTTTGTAAAATATTTCAAGTTGTTTAAAATAAGTCTTCAGTAAACAATTCATCGAAGAATCTTTGCCCAGAAACCAAATATATAGTATTATTTTATATGTAAAATAAATTTTAATGTGCATTTAAAAAAATCGATATACCCATCATTTTTAAATATTTTAAATTCAAAATAGTTACTTATTAGTAAACTAACCTTAATTGTAAAACTAAATTAAAAATTTAAAAAAGTTTTGGTGGTATAGCCCTATAAAATCTAAATCTAAAGTTGTAAAAAACTCTATCAAACCATTTTGAAAACATTGCCAGGGACAGGCAGACAGGCAGACAGGCAGACAGATCAACAAAGAGAAAGACAGAGAGAAATACAGACATAAAGACAGACAGACGTGGGGACGGATGGAATTGTAAAATTCACTCTTTGGAGTTCGTGTTTATATAAAAAGTAAAAACTTGTCATGATCTTTAGATCTATTTTTTCCACTATTACAATACTCTAGATATGAGAGAGTAAAAAAGATAAGACAGCAAATAATAATATAAAAAATAGCTGTAAAAACCATAAAGGACAGGATTAAAATAATTTAATTCTATTAAAAGAAGACCTGTGATTTTCAAACTTAGAGCTGAAACTTTCATGACAATATTCCTTGTTTTTAATTATTCTGCTTACTTACTCTTTGGAGCTTCACCATCGTGATAGTGCTACTAGAACTCATCAGGCAATACTAATATTACTAAAGCATCAATAATGTTGAATCACCTCTGACAAGACAGCTTGTGAATGTGAGGAATACCAGGCCTCCACCGTGGTTCGGATTCCACGTTAAACTGTAGGTCCTTCATTTCATATCACAATCACCCTACCATTATTACCATTACACATTAGCGTAAGTGCGTACAACCCGAACGGGTAGTAAGACGCGGTGCTAATAATAATAATAATAATAATGTTGAATTCTGACGTCACTATCTTCCATTAATAAAATTTGTGGAAATAAACAAAATCATTTCCAGAAGATTCACCGGTATAATAATTGCAGGGTTTTGGTTAGTGGCCTGTACCATTCATAATATTTCTTGAAATTGTATTTCTCAACTCTGGAATATCGTATAAAGTCATTTTAATATGGTAGAAATTCTCATTGGCACTGACTAACATAATTTTTTTTTATATTTCAGGTAGTCTTTACCATTTATTGCTAGTGGAAACCAGACATCTTGTGCATCCACTATCAAAACAAAATTTTAAGTATTTTTAAATATAAATTTACTAAATTAATTATAAAAGTAATAGTGGAAAGGAACGTGCTCTCTTACAGTTTATCTAACTATGTATATTAAATTGATTTTTATAAGTATTTTACAATCACCTAAAACTCTTACAACAAGAACTTCAACCAAATTTTAACAAAATAATGGTTCATAATATGGCTCTTCGTCATTAACAGTCATTCCATCCTTATTTATAGTATATTTGTAGTAAGCAATGCAACTACAAATACTCTAATTCCGACCATGCAATTTTCTACATAATTCTTATTCAGTATGAATTCAACCAATTTCAGCTTTATTTTTCTAACATTTCCCCCCTAGCCTTGCTCAATTCTTTCTGGATGTATCTTAAATAAAGTTTTGTTTCCTTTACATATAATTTCTCTCTTACTGGGTACCCAACTCAGTCCTATAAGTAGTTTCACCAGCCACAAATACAGCGTGGCCTTCTTTAGGTTTAATTAAAATAAACCTCTTTTATGGTGCAAGTTTGAACTGCCACTATGCAGTTGGCTTTATATTAATTGAGACGCACACAGTTTTCCAATCAAAGTCAAGTATTACATCTTTTCCCACTTTCTTACAAAATGTCATGATACTCATAAGGTTTGATAAATCATATTTTATTTTTATTATCTTTTCTATGATAGAAAATACTCTGCCAGTTCGTTAAAACAAATACCCTGGAACAGGTAAATTATTTTCATTTTTTTAATATTATGGGGTGCATTTTCTACCAGCCATGTAAAAAGCATAGTCAACAAATTAGAGCTCCTGTTATTATTTGGTCCACCACAGCCATCTGCATCATACCTCACGACCGAGATATCAGTATAGACTGTGTTTTAAAGATTATGAAAATCAACAAATATATATTCATTAGCTCCTTTCCTTTGAGTGTAGGTAAAATAGTATATTTTACATTCATTCAAGATTAAATTCCCATATTAATGTAAAAAACACCAAGACCAACTGAATTTAGTTAACGTAACTACTGATTCTAATTGAAGTCAATTAAGTTAGTTATAACAACTAAAAATATATATTAGTCATTCTCATATTTATTAAAATCCAAACATGGTTTGGATAGTTTTAATTGGATTTTAAAATGTATAACATTTCTTGTAAAATAAATTCCTCCATTTTTAACATAATCACCTTAATGGTATTTTGGAAATAATGCCAAACACAGCCCAATTGACTTACATAAACAGAATAGAAACATTTTGGAAGCTTTCTTTCCTTAAAATACGTCATCTTATTTTAAAGAAATATTAAACAAAATATTCGCATACCCTAGTATTTGGAGAACTTACCTTTAATAATGGAAAATAATATTTTAGCATATTGGCTTATTCCTAACTAAATAGCATTGATGGATTAGTGACACAATTTGATGTTGAGCGATGTTGGCACTAAACGAAGTTTGTTCAAATAGTAACCTACTCTGTTAAAATGTCAGATTTCAAACACTCACTAATGATAGTTTGGCTAGTTAAAATGCAATTATTAACGCTCTACAGGCTGACAAGTATGTGGATTACGCAAAGCATATTTATAATAACAAATCATAAATATTAAAAGAAGTATAATGTGTTGCTCTAAAGATTAGATGTAATAAGAATACAAAAATATTCAAATTAATCATAGGTTGACAGAAATTATCAAACATAATATCTTACATTTTTTAAAGATAGAGTACTAAAAGGATATACTCAATGTGACAAACAAGTTCTTACTAGCAATAACTGCAAATATGCTATATTAGTTTTACAGAAACTAAATGTATAGATAGCATTGTCAAATAATTTTTTATTTTATATAATAATAAATTAATTTATTGAAATCGAAATACAGCTTGGATAAACTTACTAATCATCTTTATGATTAACATTTTGAATCAACTTACTGTAAACATAATATTCAAATCTAAACTGAATAGTTCAATTAGTCTAGTTATTATGTTAGTGTATACTGCAAATATTGAGGGAACATTATTATTTTATTTTATTTATGATTTAGGGAGTGTGAGAAATGCTTTTCAACTAATATATAATTTGCAAACACACAATTTTGACTGGACTGTGAATGATGTTAATATATCCTAATACAGTTTCTTGTAAGGCAAGCAGTGTCCCATTACCATGCTATTGGGAATACTATATATTATATGTTTATATCCTATTGACGAACGAGTATCTTGAGACTGGTGGACCGTGGATCCTTGATTTAGGGTAATAACATGATCAGTGAGATTCAAAACTTTTAATAGTTGATCCTAATTAATTGATTGGTTGACTTAAGAATGGAGGCAGAGCTTTACCCTCTCACCCCAGTTGAAGAGAGTCATGCTTCAGAATATATAGAGCTGTGGAGAGTGCGTTAAAACCATTAAGGAGGAGACTGGATAGAGGAATCGCTTTCTAGTGGGGTCGTGTTGGCGAGGTTCCTCGATACCGCCAACGGTTCCGCGTCAAAGGCTAATATGTTTTGTTTAACCCCTTGTGTAGTAGATTAGTATGTTTGTCATCAATACATTAAAAAAACTTTAAGCGACCCTATACACTCCACATCAACAACACACCTAATCCTTCGGGATGAAAAAAAACCCTGCAAGCTAGGGGTGTGCCTCAGTGCGATATAAAGTTCTATGGTACCACAGTAGTGTGGGTGCTAGTGGAACTATCGTCCAACGTAGAAAGGGTGGATAAAATAGCTTTTTTTAAACAACATCCTACTATTACTAAGAAGGAACATTGAGGAGGTAAGGGATCAGATAGTAAAGTTGGTTTAGCTTCAAATTTACCGGTTGAAAGTAAAACCCGAACTACCCCCCAATGAAAAAAAAGACTAGAGGGCTCTTTACGTTTAATCTACTTGAACACTGATTTGGTTGGTTGATTTCTTTAGTATGTAACCTGTAAGGTAAACAGTCAAGCTTCGACCGCAAAGTCTCAGGGTAGATGAAATGTCTTCAATTACATTTAATTTAGATTATTAATTATATCTTCCAAATTAATACATATTATTTAATTTTATAATAAAGTAAATTGATAAAACTAAAGAAAATGAAAAATAAACAACTAAGAATAAATTTGATGAAGAAAGCCCATCTAGGGAAAGAGGAAAAATGTGGGAAGAATCCAATGCACAAAGGTGACATCTTCCTCTCTTCTGTCTTCTATAGTAGAAGTAGTCACACACACATTTTAACACAAATAAAATAATATTTCGGCATTGTTGCCTTTATCAACCACAAAGAAGAAAGTACAAAATGGAGTAATCCATTGTTTGTGTTTATTTGTACTCTCTCCTCGAATAAAAAAAAATCCGGACAAGTGGTTTCGTATCTCAATAAGTTGTAGAGTTAACAAATTTAAGGATATCAACTTACTTTAAGTATCTTTTAAGAAATTTTCCTAGAACAACAGGATTATCTTGGAAGTAACATTTTCAAACTCGTCAAACTTGACTGCAACATTTATTTAGGCGTCAACCTCGTCAACCTCAGAAGCAATATGTGCTAAGGAAACCGACTTGTCAACCTCTGCTGTAACATGAGATAATCTATCAATACTGTATGCAACATGTGATAATCTTTCAACCTCGTCAACCTCTCCTGCAACACGTGATTTTGTGTATAAGCTTAATGGGTAGTAAGACGCGTTGTTAAAAATAAGTTATAATCCGTCAAACTTGTCAAATTCTGATGCAATTATAATTTATCAGACAGGTAGTCATGGCTCAGTTTCTGGGATGACATGCATCTTACTATTGTTTCATTCTACCTTCACATCCAGATTATTAAATTTCCTTTTCGACTATAATCATATCCATACCAAGAGTGTATATATTCATATATATCTTTGAGTTGTATTAAGTTGAATTTACCAATCAAAAAAACTAAGACACTTTTAAAAATCAGAAGAATGTATTAAGATACTGAAGTGGAATATACAATCAGTAGATAAATCAAATCTAAAAAAAATAGATATACAAAATATGAATATACATTATTAAATAAAAACTTAAAGCGTATAACCCGAACGGGTAGTAAGACGTTATGCTAATTATTATTATTATTATTATTATTAATAATAAATAAAGGAAGAATTAGAAAAAAACTGTAACACTGAAAAGCCTAATTTCTATCATATATATTAAAGTAATAATTTGTCAAACGAAAAATAATATCTTCCGTTTAAATGCATAGGGGCCGGTCTTATAAACCCCGGATGAATATTAATATTTTTATCTTAATAGTAAGTTAAACCAGATTGAGTTTCTCGCCCAGATAAAATGTAATTATTGATCACAATTTTATAGGGAGGTTTGAGTACCTGTTAACTTTCATCTGAGAGTTAAATTGGACGTTGCCATGGTGACCAGTCTACATTCTGCGGTATTCAACCTTTTGAGGTTAGGTCTATTGATTTCATAATATCTCTTAGTGATCCTTAAATATTTTTAGAGAGATTATCAAATATTTAAAACATTTTATTATTGGAATGATTTAAGAAAATTATTATATAGTATTCAATACAAATTTGATTAAAAACATAATCATAAAAGGTCTAAAATAAATTATTTGATTTGAATTTATCTTAAAATTCATAATATAATAGATAATTTTAGGACACCATATTAGTCGAAAAGATAGTATATGATTCAATTTTGATCTGATTCGAAATTTATTTAGGCATGAGATTCAATTCGAATATAATTCAGAATTTATTCTTTCAAGAAATTTGATTCGGATTCGATAAGTGTCAGTTATACAAGCTTCCAAATCAATTTTAAATAGATCATCTTGGTTTTGCATATACACAAATTATACAAATTATTAATTAATTATTATCTTCCAATTTAAAAAGAAACACACTATATTTACAATTAAAACAACAAAGTTGAATCTGGTTTCATTTTACTTTTTAGTCGGTCTATGTAAAAATCTTCTATGCGTCGTCTAGATCATCATTATTTGAATGCACAATTTAAACCAGTGTGCAAGCCTTAGACACCGTATATTAAACGGAGAATGTACGTAAAATTGAATTCAGGAGCCTTTTAAATATACTTGTAGTGTAGACTATACGCAACTTAGTCTCATACATGGTAAGGTAATGCTATAATTTAAATATGTATATTTTGAAACTTTACCAACATGACAACTCATATAACTACACTTTATATAGATCAGGCCTATGGGCCAGTTTCATAGTCAAACTTAGTACGCCTCAAGTGCGGCGCTACACTATGTACATGACGACACCTACCTAAACCAGAAAGGAATGGGCCAGTTTCCTATGTGAGAACGGCCCATTTCATTTGAGTTTAGGTAGGTGTCGTCTTGTATTTAGTGTAGCGCCGCACTTGAGGTGTACTAAATTTGACTATGAAACTGACCCCATGATTCAATATTTACTAATTTTACGAGATGACTACATAAATCTACCTAATAAATTGATATTCACAATTTCAGAGACAATGTGTTCAGACCTCACTTACACCAAATATTATGCTTAGGTCAACCCCACCTAAACTATTGATATGTATAAAATAAAATAAAATTATAATAGCGCAGTAACGGTTGCAGATAAACCTTGATTGATCTGCATGAAAATATAGGTATCCTACTGGGAGCTATGAGGCTGATAAAATCAATTCAGAATACTCTTAAAATATAAATAATAATTAGCACCGTGCCTTACTACCCATTCGGGCTATATGCTCTTGAAATGTTAAAGTGGCCTATAACATTTATGGTGACCTAGCGGTCTAGGGGTAAGGTGTCAGACTTCTATGCTGGCAGCCGGGGTTCAATCCTCGGTCCCGGCAAAGATTTATCTGATTACCAAACCCTTCCTTCACCTCTGACAAGACATCTTGTGAATGTGAGGAATGCCGGGCCTCCACCGTGGTTCGGATTCCACGTTAAACTGTAGGTCCTTCATTTCATCTCACAATAACCCTACCATTACACATTAGCGTAAGTGCGTATAGCCCGAACGGGTAGTAAGACGCGGTGCTAATAATAATAATAATAATAATAATAATAATAATATAACTTTTATCTGGTTGATAACTTTAACCACCCGATAGCGATATTTATCCGTTAGTTATAATATCGGTCTTAAAGCAGCGTTGACCAGTTACGAGTAGGCTCGGACCGAGAGTACTTTGATGCTCACTCAGATACTACTCGTATCATGTAAACATGTATCCCAAGCCTACTTGGACGGCAGTCATCCGAGCCGAGTGACTCGGACCGTGCTCAACTTTTCGAGACAGATTGGATACGAGTAGCATTGAAAAAATGGAGACGGAATGCGGGGCGGTGAGAGGAGTTCGCGCTAGAAGGTGGACTGAGTGGGAAAACGTCCGATTTGTGGAACTTTACGAAACTGAAGAGGTTTTATAGAACATAAAGTTGTCTGATTACAAGAAAAAGGACGCGCAAAACTCTGATGTAGTTCGGATATTAAAAATCTCCAAATATTCTGGATGTGTATGTTCTAGACGTTGGCAAGAAGAGTATATTATAAGTACACATCAAAAGGAAAATACAAAAATTTAAACGTATATCGGTATTGGTATGAAAGGTGTGTATGTGAATATATTCCTCCAAACTCTTTATAAAAAGCATCCAAAACCGATTGGAGAAATCTGGATATGGACCATTTTGTAACACTATAAAAACTTTCAAGGGTTATAAAGCTGTTCAGTCGCTTAGTAAGGTAGCATTATTAGTAATTTCAACCGTGCAGGTAAAGCGGCTCTCATGACAGTATCACATTTTTACTTTCTCGCTATCTTAAAGGAAGATAAAGTATAGTGATCGTCAACAGAATTGAACTCAAAATTTTTATGAATCTTTATGTTTCATGAACCTCCGAATCCAAAAAATTGTTTTTGACTTTCCGTTTGTCTATCTGATTGTACCTCCAACGATAGCCTAAACTATTTTACCAATCAGGCTAAAACTTTTTATCTAGGGTTTTGATAGAGTTGCCCCGAGGAGTTTTTGGAAGTGGATATCTAACCCTGATGGCCAAAAAGAGAAAAGATCGATTTTCTCAAAATCGGCTATAACGAATTTGATTAAATATCTTTATAAACATTTATAAATATTCCAAACAAAATATATTCTCTCAATATTTCGGCAAAATGACTTTAAGGGTTCCGGTCTGAAGCGTAAATTATCTTTTTTTTTATAATATCTCTTAAACTATTTTAGATATGAAATTACTAATCGTTACAAACATATAGGTCTTTTGTAACACAAATATTTTATGAGAAGAATATTTTTTACAAAACCAATAACTTTCAAGCTATACGTAAATATATATATATATTTGACTTTTCAAACTAATTATTATTATTATTATTATCACCACGTCTTACTACCCGTTCGGATTATACGCATTTTTGAACAAAAAAGGTAAAGTATTGCGACGGCAAAGGAAAATCTAACCTGAAATGTTGATGGATGTCGACGTCTCAAGACTCCCCAAACCCTAAAAAGAGGCATTTGCAATGACGTCTGTCTGTGTGTCTGTTTAAACTTAAAATTAAGAGTAGTTTAAGAAAGGGTGAAAAGAGAGTAAAACGATTCTCTCAAAATTGACTCTAACGATTTTGATTAAAACTCGTATCTAGGTGTTGATTAATATTATAAATAGACTGGCTATTTTCATTTTAACATGAAAATGAATTTTAGGGTAGTTTACAGAAGCATACATTTCCGTATCTCCACAACTATTTGAGCTACTAAATAACTTATCATTGCAAAATTGTAGTACTTTTAAAAATAAAAATAACCTTTAATATGAAATATAATTTTATAAATCCAACAGTTTCTGAGATATTGGCAAATATATTAATAAAATTTGGTGAGCTTTAGTTGTAAAGAGATACTACTTATGTTTTAACGCAATAATTCTCCAATGCCATAGAGTCATTAAATATGAGTAAGTCTCTAAAAGTTTATGTTGTTTTTCCTTAAAACTCTTAGGAAAAATATTTGCACAACAATGATCTATATCCATTTTAGACTCAATAGTCAATATTAATATTTTATATTGATCAAAATTTATAAATAAGGAATTTAACATCAATGCGATGGCACGAAGACTTGCAACACCTAACAAAATGTCAAAATTTTTAACCGGAAGTCGAAATTTTAACACGAAGTGTTGACCCTTGTGGAACCAACATTGATCTTTTTATCGGTCTAAACAGGGAAATGAGGTTATTAATTCTATAAAAACAAAATTATAAAATTTAAAACTGGAACTAAAAAAAAGGTTTTACATAATTATAGTGCAATTTATACTTGGGTTTGCTAGTATATATTATTTCGTTTCACATATATTATGAGTTTTGAGTAAATATCTCCATTTTCAAACAATAGAGCGAGAAAGTCCGTGGGGAGTTCCGTACTATTTATTTTTATTTTTGGTTTAACTCATTCTAAGATATATTCAAATTGTTCACTGGTTAATCTGACATGTTTTTTTTAGCTTTCTTTGTCTTCTTCCTTAACCTGTTATCATCATTTACATTTAACACGCATATAATAAATATATATTTGCTTTATATGATCATGACTTATCCTTTGATTTGTTTATGTCCTAAGTTTCCTATTTCTTCTGAGAATTATTGAAACACTTCTACTCGAGATCAACTTATGGCAGAGAATCCTTACTGCCTTATTTTCTATTTCTCTCAGAGAACAAGCCTTCCTAATTCACATGCACGAACTCATGAAACTTAATTAAAATCAAACACATAGCCCAGACTATGCCATCTGTTTTTACAACTGGAGGATCGAGATAACTTTATATTCGAACTGAGCCAATAGCTCGTGCTGCATTGCACTGAACATTATATAAAGCTTAAGAAAACCAGAAATAAAGGGCAATAGTTTCTGAAGCTTACATATTATATTGTAAACGTTACATACTTCATGAAGAAAATTATAAGATGCACCTAAGAGCCCATTTAAGAGTCTAAGTTTTTTACTCCACTTCATTCAAACGATTTTTTTGAAATTCTAGCTCCTTTATTAACATATCCGTGACAGCTCCGATACCCTTCAATACAAGATCGGACATTATACCTGTCCAAATATCAAGACGTGGAAACCATCTCTCCGAGTATTTTTTCTACGAGCGTCTCGTACAAGTGCACTCTGTCCGAGCGTACTCGTAACGTATCAACGTGGCTTAGGCCATATTAACGTTTCACGCTTAAGGTAGGGATGTAGGGAACGCGAGAAAAAGCCAGTATTTGTGCAGTTCTTAAAACAAAACTCTTCTTTGGCCAAAACAAATAAAATATTGTGGGAGTACAAACATAGAGTTTAATTTTATTCATATGTGGATATCAAAAATTGTTAAATATCTCTCATGATCATGTTTGTGATGAGCAAAGCGGCATTAGATGACAAGATTTTAAATTGAATAAAAAAGTTGTTATTAAATTCTAAGAGTTTCTTGACCAATATTATTATTATTAGCACCACGTCTTACTACCCGTTCGGTTTATACTCATTGACCAATGTTCAACAACTGTTGAGGTCACCATGTGAAGAAAATTAAACTCTATGTTTGTAATGATATTTCAATTAATTTTGACTATAATTTTTGATATAAAAACTGCAATAACACTGCCCATTTCTCACGTCCCCTAAACCCTATGCGTAGGATAGCAATGATAAACTTTGTCAAGAGAAATCAGCACTATCGTTTTGGTATGCATTATGACGGCCCAGTCAAAGGGTAAAGGAGAGAGTAATATACTCTCTCGCTCACCTTAATTCTTACTTGATGCTATTAGGCATGTTTTCGTGGTTGTCCTGGTTGTTTCGGTAACGTTTTCCCTGAATAAATAACCTAGTGCCAATCAATCAGCTGATAATTGTGCGTCAATTTTGAATCAATATGACTCCTTATGTTAGGTTAAAACAAGTGTAACTTGGTTGTCAAGGAATTCTAACATTTATAAATTATAATATAGGTAAATTACTAGCTAGACAGTAAGAAGCGTTTATTACTTATATGTAAAAACAAAAAATAATATTGTTATATCTTAGCATTTAATACTACTGTACCTATATTCTTTGTTCTCCATATAATTTTGTTATTTAAAAAGAATATTGTGTATCAATCATTCCTTAATTATTATTTCTTATAGATACTTAAACTTGGTTTAGTTATCGTTAAAATAAATAAAATATTATTCGGGCTAAGCCTAATTACTCTTACATACATACTTCATGTTTAATGTAGGTTACTTTGCGGCAGATAAGATTAGCTTGATATGGTGTGTAAATATTAGGCCTACTCAAAATAAACACCAATCTAACTATATTAATAAATATAAATAGGGCATGTTACGTCAATTTGCACTACTTTTAATGAGTAGAGTTGCTAGGATGTTGGCATCAGGGAAGAATGTCAAAATGGCTGCCCTCTTCCTTATCCCTTCCCTACCTTTCTACACAAAACACAGAAGTAAGATATGATGTATTATTTTTTATGTTTATTTTTATTAAACCATAGTTTGCAATCATAATTTATGTACACTACTAAAACACGAGCTTTCCTATCCTTTTTTTTAATGCAAAGTTGATGAAAAAATCACAGAAATCAGGCCTGGAGGTTATTTACTTCAATTTCTATTGAATGATTTGTCAGATTTGTAAAAATATATTGAGTCATTTCTAAAATTAGATATGAATTAAATCGTTTTAGTTTGCTAAAGTATGTTCACACGATGCTACTGATATTGGCAATGTCAATAGTATTTGCAGAGCTGTAGCCAACGTCTTGATCGCCTCTAATCCCTGTGTGGAAATGTACAAGAGGAGACCCTTTGGAGATATTCTCTTCCTTTACAACTATGGTTAGCTCTTTGGAGCGTAGAAATTATGTATCTGTAGCAATATTAAATATTTGAATATTGTGAATACATTTGGGTTCTTAGAATTAAAAATGAAACCAAAGCAGCTCTCGTGTCATTGCAACTTTGAAAACCAATCTGATATTTCAGCATGTATTTTTGTTTGGATCTGCTCTTAGGGAATGAATAATTTTATTAGGTGTTTAATTTGTCACAAGATCCATTTTCACCAGACATTTTGCGGTTTTTTATAATGTGCCCACTCATTTCACACTTTTTTTTACACACAAACTTACAGCTTTTGTAATGGTCGTGTCACATAATACATTTTCCAGTTATCATATATTTCCATCCAAATTCCAATTTGATTCTGAGCATGATTAAAGTGGTTTCTTTAGCCGGAGGTCAATATTATGAGTACTATCGATGAAAGTAGGACTCTCTGACCAAAAGAAAAATATAAATGAGAATTAAAAGTTTCAATAGCATTGGTAATAGCCGCATCCTCATGTGTTTTTAGGGTTTCAGTCACTGTATCACGAATTCTCTCAAATGCATCAATAACTTGGTCTATTTGACTTGAAATACCATTTAATGCAGCTTTTATAAAGGTCGATCTTGTATCAGAATGACCGTTACTTGTAATCTCAACAACGTCTTTCAATATACACCATCCCAAGTAGAACATGAAAAGTATATATATATATATAGACTCTCTTCAGTATCAAAAAATGTAACTGCTGGGACATTTACATGAGCAGGATAAACACCAAATAAATGTAAAGAGTGGTTTATTACACGAAATAAACAACGCCAATTGTTTGATGTTCAAAATTCATTGTTGAACACCAGAATGAATTCATCACATTGTTGCTGTATTGGCTTAGTATGCCAATGCAAATGTTCTTACCACTGATCTACCCAGGATTTATCCCATGCTCATTCCTCACTCATATTTTAAGGCGTTAGTCTGAGTATATAATGGCACTGAACACTGGATTGATTATGGATATTTAAGTGATAAGAGCATTTGCAAACAAACCAAAGTCTCTGGGCTAAATTCCCATGTACAAATATAATTTTTCAACTTATTTAAATTTATTGAGAACTGTGCACTATACATATTCCTACGGAAACGACCATATCATCTTAATTTCCACCTGTGTGTTATAACCAATTTGTATTATCAGACTATAATAAGAACAAAAAAATGACTGTCAAACAACTTTATTTTAAGTAGGATTTTAATGCCTAAATTAGATAACTTGGTACACTAAGGCGATGGAATCTTTAGCGAGGATGTGATTTATCCCTCACTCTCAAAATCTTAGTAATAAATCAAAACAATATATAATAGAGGTTAATCCTTAGATTATATTTTAAAGATGCCTACAGCAAAGATCATGCACAAGCCCACTGACCTTGAAGAATGTTGCCTACTTAAATGTTAAGCCTAAAACCTGCTGCCCTCACTAACAAGAAGTCTGTTTATTAAACATGGCTTGAATTTGGATAAACAGTATGAGAGTTTACAACTACTGTTTCTAGTAGGGCCACTAGGATCTCTTGTTTGTGCTTTTTTTCTCGCTAATGGAATATATCAGTCCCAGAAAGCTCCTAGAAATCTTAGCTTTCTTCATTGGCCACGCTTTCAACTTTTTCTACCTGGGGAGACTAAACCACACCTCCCCTTCCCCCCATATTTACGTCTCTGCATTTAGACTTACATAAATTAACCTACCAGTTGTTCTATCTATTTTACCTCAATCACCTTTTTTTTTTTTAAAGAAAAACGACTCGAAGTGGTTTTCGCGCTCCTCCATGGTCAGAACTACTTGGTTAATAACATTCGATACCAAGATGTAATCACGTCAATCGTAAAAAAAATCCCCCATTGTCGAACTTAGAGAAGAAAATAAAAGCTAGGGAAGCAGTGTAGTAGGAGAAGCTATGATTTGGTGGTGAATAAGAAGGGTTTAAACATGTAGTGCTTACAGAGGGTTTTGGAGGTCAATGTTATAGTAATAAAGACATTATTTTCCTATAACTATGCCTAGCGGGGCAAATCTAAAGAAATATAATTTTGTTACTGGTGTTAGGTAGAACTTATTGTGCTGTTTACAAATACGATTTTATATTATGATATTCCACAGGATCAATAAGTGTACTGCCCTTGATATTTTTTAATAAAAATGTATTTAAGAGCAATTTATTTTAATGATTACCTATAAATGTCTTATAAGTATCATTGGTATTACTAAAGATTTATTTGTAAAATAAAATATATATAGATTCATGTTGTTTGCACTGGCACCATACAAACTGGTCGACAAGATGTAAAACAATATTTTGAAAGGCTAATTGGGAAGATAAGCCGAAATGACTTGGAATAACAAGTACTCAAGCTCATGCATATGAGGACAAAGTGATCTCCAGCCAACTGGTTGACCAAAGGATAGCAATAATGTCAAAGATTAGGTGGTTCAAGAATTCGACACGAGTAGGATCATGTGATAGACAGCAAACAGGTTGACAAAAAGCAAGCAAATATTTGGAAGATCAGGGGGGGTCAAGTGACCGAAACGACTTGGAACAACTGGTCTATACATTCAATCATAGTAGGACAAAGTGGCCGATAGACATCTGGTCGACAAATTGTGATCAAATATTTAGAAGGCTGGGGGGGAGGGGGGGATGTTCAAGTGACTGACATGACTTGGACCAACTGGTCAATAAATTCAAGCATAGTAGGAAAAAGTGGCTGACAGCCATCTGATCGACAAATTGTGAGCAAATATTTGGAAAGCTAAGGGGGCTAAGTGACTGATATGACTAGAACCAACTGGTTTATAAATTCAAGCATAGTAGGACAAAGTGTCCGACAGACATCTGAGTGACAAATTGTGAATAAACATCAAGTCAAGTGACTAACACGACTAAGACCAACTGATGGACAAGCTCATGGACGCATGCATAGGAGGTCAAAGTGAGAAAACCAACTGGTTGACACTGGACAGCTGCTAAACAAAAGTTTATAAGGATCCAGTTAAGAGTGGTCCAAGTGACCAACAAGTTAATACATTGCAAGCAAAGTGTTCGACCACAAAGTTGTAAGCTGTAAAGAATATACACACTCTATCTATAATACTTTTTTTGTAATATAATATTTACAGCTACGTATTAAGTCAATGGTCGCATGGTTCAGTTCGTCACTGTCAAATTATACTGAATTACCGACTATGAGGAAATCATGCTTTGAATCCATGTCAGATATACTGATATTTTTTCCCTAAATGCCTTAACTCTCCATCAACGAACATAATTATACACTTAATCATAAATATACCTTTCCATTTCATACATATACTATGCGTATATCTTAAACAGGTTGTGATAAGCTAAGGAAAAATATACTAATTGAATTGATTTAAACCTTCATTAGTAGCGGAAGACAGCTGTTCACATGAGTCTGATTACATTTATAGTTAGAGGTCCTAATGAACGAATCTAGAAATACAAGTTAGAAATAATACAGGAATAATCTGAAACCTTTAGCGTAGTGAGCACTTTGTTTGCAATGTATTAAATTATCGGTCACTTTGTCCATTCTTAAATTGATCCAACTCAACATTTATCGATGAGCTGACTCTATATAACATTTCCCTCATATGCATTAGCCTGTTGAAGTGTTGGTTAAGGTCATGTCAGACACTTGACCCGTCTAGCCTTCCAAATATTTTTCCCCTTTTTGTCGAGCTGTTGGCTGTCTTTCGTATGGGTTATATTCTTGTCAACAACTTGGTTCACGTTTCTTCCTCCTGTCGATCAATTGTCTACTTTGTTCTACCATGTTGACAAGTTTACTGTCGATCAGTCTGCCTGCACCCATTTTCATTAATAATATTTAAGTCTGAAACGAGAGTTAAGAAATCTTAAGGATTGTAAATCTTAGTGGTAAAATAGTTGTTCATACACTATGTGATAATATTCTTCTGTTTTCAGGAAATGTTTGTCCATTTTCTCCTGATGCCCTAATCATTTCTCCTTTATAATGTATTTAACATTAAGTAAATAATAACCCAAAAGTCTATGAAACTAATAAAAAAATTGCTTTTTAAGCCATTAATGATATAATTAATATACAGTAGAGATGAAAAACCTTACAGATTTGAAAGTAATTATTTTGATTAAAATAAAATAATCAGCAGAAATAGAAACAATCATAAATCAATATCCCTCCCAAGCTGTTACAAAAAATGTCATATCATATTCTGACTAAATATTCCCTAACAATATCAAACATAGTCATCTACAAGTAGCAATAGCATAACCACTCTAAGTATTATTTTAGTAATATGAAACACAAGTAACAATGCCATACCATATCTGACTTACTTTTACTCTAGCAATATAACTCACAAGCAGCAAAAAGTAGTACTGTGGTACTATCTCTTGGCTAAATATTTTTCTAGCACTAACTAATATAAGTAGCTATAAATATCACTGTCAGACCATTTCCTAGCTACTTAACTGTATAACAATAGGTAACACAAGTAGCTACAAATATAAATGTTATACCACCAATCTACACATTTGTCTAACAATAACTAACACGTGTAACTAAAAGTACTATCGTACCATCTCCTGACTATATATTTTTTGTCTAACAAATGGTAACAGGAGTAGCTACAAGTTGTACGTTCGTACCATCTCCTAACTAAATATTACTTGAAATATATTAAACACGAGGTGATACAAGTAAGACATACATGTCAAACTGTTGCTTTATCTATATCCCTCACAAAAAGAATGCTGATATTTAAGGCAAATCGCCCAAATTATAGTGGAGGGAGAGTGGGAACTTATTTAGATAAAGCTAGCCTTATTACAACTAGTAGGGATTTAAACCCAAACTTCCTTATAATAGGTAAAACGTACTGAATGGGCTTGTGGTTTAGTCTGCATGCATACCGATTTGTAATGTTGTATATTACTATACCATAAATTATGTTATTGTGTTACTTATAAATAATACAATCATTTATTACCCTCTTAAACTGTTTATTTATAGGATGCCAAGTCTAACCTTTATTTACATATTCAGTCACAAAATGGTTATAATTTCAGTTTAAATCTCACCCTAACATGACCATATTTCGTGTTCGTAACTATACACATTTCTTTACAATATATTGATCAACATAATATGCAGCTAGATCCGTACTAAAACAAATATAATAGCTTTAAATATTTTATAATTAAATATACAATCCCCTTAGAGTTATAATAATTGTATAGGTGGCAGCAATAAGCCAACTACCGATTCGAAGGTGGCTTAGTTATCTGACAGTGTGTTATCTTAATAAATCACACATTTGTAGTCGACGATTTCCGCACGTCCATCATATATACAGCCTTAACATACGAGTGATGAATGACCCTGGGCACGAGACGATTTATGAATAGTTCAGCGGTTAGAGCGTGGGAGTATATATCAAAAGTCCTGGGTTCAATTCCCCTATCCAGGTGTCAATTTTCAGAATAATCTGTTTAATCAAACCCTACCTAAATATTACTTTTGAGGATGTACAATAAATAAACAAGATTAGCCTCTATATAACTAAGCAAACACAAGGTACAGTAAATTATTTTAATGTTTTAAACCAAGGCTACACCCGCTTCGGTGGCAGCATGGTCTACAGCGTATTTTTCTCAATAGACTTGAATGTCTGCGACCAGGAGATCAGGGTTTCAATCCCGGCGGGATGTATTGAGGGTGTTATTTCCTAAACGGCTTTCCACCCTCACTTTACGCAAATAAGTGTATGCCCTATAAATTCAACTTTCCATATTATAAGTATATTAGCGCAATTAGTACATAGTTGTACAGCCCACACATCCAGTAATATCAAAGAAAACAATGTCAAAGATCACTTGAAACAATAAACTATCTAGTTTTTTAACTCTTACAGGTAATAAACCAAGAACCATCCAAAATATAAATTTATGTGTCCATCCATTTGTACTTCAATAATCCTCTTAGGTTGTTTTGAAAAGTTTGGTGAAGGAAACATTCCTTCTTTGCAACGAGTCCTCTCCCTCCGCCTGTACCTGCCGCTCAAAACACAACCATTGGTCACTAACTGACTAAAGTCCGTTCACCGTAGGAATTGTTTTCTGAAAGGCCTTTTTCCCTACGAGAAAGCTATTATATAGTAGGATATTGGTAGGATAAAAGACCTTTCAGAGAGTAATTCCTATCGTGAATGGAGTATACCTTTATTTGGTTCTCGGGAGTAAGGACAGGTATATTTATATTTATTTTCGTAGATATCAAGGTTCTCGGTATTTTTCTACCAGATACATAATATTTATTAATGAGTTAAAAACGTTAAATGAACCAGTATTTTATTTTTGCCCTGACTATATGTGTCAACTATATAAACAGTTGTTTTACAGTACGAGCTTAATTTGTAAGAGATTAAGAAAATCTGCCACGTATTGAATTCATTATTTATATATAAATATTAATATGCAGTAAGCTATAATATTAAACGTTCCTAAAACATTTTCAAGGCGTTATGTTGTACTGTCTACACACACCTATTAAAAAATTAAGGCTTTTTTAATCTACTAAACACTAGGACAAGGAGTTAGTATTATAAGTTTGATTGAACATTATAATTTGTTAAAAAGAAAATACATAATTACTATTTTGCTATATTGTTACTTCTTAAACATTGTTTAATCCATTAGGAAGGCTCACCATCATAAAGATAAAATATTAAATATATTTATTTTCACTCTCGCACATCCTTAATACAATACCTTAGATCACGCAGTGGTCTAAAAAATTATGTTTGGTTCAGTCTCTTAGAACCAAATTGTATGACCCTTTCTTCTATATATTTGTATTAGCTATTAGCTCCTTTATTTTTGAGCTGATTTTTGGATTTGATCTTAAATGAAAGCACCAATTAATCAAACTAGATTTTCCAAAGTGTCAATACACCTCCTGGAAATGGTTCAACATGAGTGTAATGGCGATGGACTCGATGGTCTATGTAATTGTATAATGGACAGCAATTTGTAGCATCTACTTGTTCCCGCTATACACTGCGGATGTTTGTCGTGACTGTTCTATTTGTACCTGCCTATCGTTAATCTACCAACCACGAATCCTTGCTTTTTATTATTACTTTTCTTTTTTCTTTAACTTTTGTCAAACTACTGCTGTCACCTTTGATGTTCTTTTTTCGAAGTTTACAATAATTTAAGTGCTGTTCCTTCTGGACCTTTTTGGTTTTCTCTTCCACTTTTATCTCTTTACTCCCTCCACCCCTCTCTTGAGAAATATAATCGCCACAGAAATCTGTAGAAAGAAGAAAACGTAAATAATAAAATGTAGTGTCTTTTATTATTTGCTGCCTTCTGTCATCATTGTTTTTCTGTTTATTTTGTCCTTGAGGTTGAATGACACGTGTAGTTTGTTACCTAGAGAATAAGATTGGTAGAAACCCATTTCAGGTTTTCATTGCTATCATAAAATTAGATGATGGATTTGAACCATTATTCGAGAAGTTTTTAACAAAATTCTAATAATTCAAAGGTATATCGGCATAAATCTTCCTTTTTTGATGATTGATTGGTTAACATTTATTTTTAACCAATTAAAATTAAACGTCCTTACTTTTATCAATTAAGCAAAGAGCTTACTTATCCCAATCAACTGAACAGAGTACTTTTGATCAAAAATTTAATTTGTTCATTATTTTTTAAGTGATTGCTGTTGTAAATATTTTTAGCCGGTCTTTTATTTATCAAGTTGTTCTATTAAGCTAAGAAGTTAAAATTATTTTTGTAAAAAATATGTGTTGAAGTTGAAATAAATGTAACATTAAACGAGAAAGTAAATACCATTTTTCTAACTACTTGAATGTGTTGGTATCCCATTCTAATGCATAGTTTCCCCGCCTTTTTCGCCTTCTATTTTTAAAACCAGTTGTAGCAAGTAGGTCATCGAGTTATTCTACCCTCTTCCCAAGGAAAACATTTTATGTTCCTTAATCGAGTTAGGTCAGTTGATCTCCGAGCAATATATTTTTGTAGTTTTATAAAAAATTAAAAAAACTCTCTGAAGAAATAACAGTTTCTAAAATTTTGTTTTCTTTGGTGAAAATATTTTTACTCAAATGCTATAAAGAAAATTCATAATATCTACTATTTTCAAAAGTGTAAATCCATTTCACATAACTATTTTCTACATGTTTTTGAAGATCTCCAAAATATTATAAATTATAATTTAAGAAATACCACTGTACAAATGGAAAATAGACACGTCAGTATCACCCTTTCGGGTTTGCCATTGACGAGAGGTGGTGACTCGAATCCCAGTAAAGTATTTTTTCCTAAATGGTTTCCCATTATCTCTCCACTCAAATAATAAATCCCGTATCTTTAATTTTTTTTTACTTTTATTTTAATAGTGCAACCATGTAGGATATCCTAGACGGTTAGTAAGAGGAGTAGCTTAAAATATATAAATAACATACAAATCAGACAAAATATTTTCAAAATAAATATTTACAACAGTTGTATATAGACCTGTAAAGGAGATTATCGAATAAAATTTTGTTCAATATTTTCCAATGATAAAATTTAACAATAACCATCACATAAAATCATCTACACCCAAAAAAAAATGACTCATTCTATAAAGAATAAATATAGAGTCAAAATCAATATAGAAATAAAATACGTAGTGACACTACTTGTGAAAAGGAAATTATATCACCATAAATTTATTGAGGCAAGACTCATTTAACTTGGACTATAATAAATTAACAAAGTATATATTGTTGTTAAAAAAATTGATTAATTGTATCATAAACACGTCTTTTAACAATATCTTTTTCTGGAAATATAGGATATTATATTATTTGAAGAATCAGACACTTTGTCCTTCATCGGTATCTTTGTATTATAATAATGTCAAAGGCTTCTTTTCAAAGGATTTAACATGTCCACTTTTGAAAAGTAGTATGTTTATTGGATTTTTCAACTATCCAAGTATAACGAGTATTTATGTTTTTAATACATATCGTTTAGGAAAGAGTACGGTAGAATTTAGATGAAGCGTACCTGCATTTGTGTGGTTGTAACTTTGTGGAATGCACTTCGGAAAACCAGGCTATGATTTGAACTAAATTTTCCCATTAATCCCCCCTAATATTAGACAAGTCACAGATTACCACCTGACGGTAAGGAGAGGTGCCACTAATTAACATCGCATCTTCACATAAACGTATTAATAACACAACTTAAGATGTGGAAACAAGTGTATTGGGATAGTAAGTCAGGTATGGTGTATTAAACATAGATCTGAGTTCTTAGTATTTAAAGAATAGCATGGACCTTTAAATATTTAAAAAATACTTTCCCTGTGTTTTACTATATAAATTATTCAAATAAGGATAGTAGACAAAATATTTTCTTGGATTCCAAGGAAATGAAATATAACTGGAGTAAGACTTACTTTTGATCTAAAGAAAATCTTTATCTATAAATGAACATTATCTATTTATTTAATCGAATATAAATATAAGACAACCAAATAAAGTATTTTATTATTAGTTACCAATATTATCGTTATTATACTTAGTATTCTTCAAACTATATAGAATTAAATAATAAAATCCATTTTCAGCTTCAATCTAATTAACATAGATAAATATAAAAAATGTGTCAAAAATATTAGCCTATTAATATGTAAAATAAATACATAATAATAATAATAATAAATATTATTATTGGAATTATGATAAAAAAATAAATATATATTTAATGTGGATTTCTACTTGTTTGGTCAAATATTAACGTTACTTAAAATTTACATGTTATTTGTCACAATTAAACTCAAAACTATATAAGATTTCAATCTGAATTTTAAAAATAATCATTCTTAATACGCCTCAATAATGTAAAAGACTAAAAGATATATCTTAATTAGCATGTTTGTATAAAAAAAATTTTATCATAAATTTCTTTATCTACGGCTTTGGTCTCAAAAGTTGATGTATTTCAATTCATATCTCATTTGAAGTAAGCAAAATTGTTATGGACACTCTTAAATAATGATGTTTAGGTTAATATATGATTACTTCACTGCGTATTATCAGTTCCTTAGAAGAATTTCAAACAAAGTTATATAATCCAAATTTATTAAAATCATTAGATTTAATCTTTAAAAAATAAATGTTTATGTTAAATATGTAATATATCATCAAGGTTTATCATGGAAAACATCGTTAGGATTGGGAGTAATATTTTCCCTTGTCTACAACATACACACATAAATAAATACATATTAACATTGCAGGGGGAAAGAGAGGAAAATAATACTTTCTATCTGCAAGGATGTGTACGTGGCTTCCATTTGAAATCCAAACTGACTCCATCTATATCATGCCCTTGTGGCATGGTGTGGGGGTACGATATGGGGAAACTCAGAATCATCACACGTGACACTGACTTATTTGTTCAATTTCACCTTCACTTTACCGACAAATGATTGTTGTGGGGAGAGAATGGCGTAAGTCGTAACAATCTTTTAAGCAACTTTGATTCTGCTTCATTTCTAAAGATGTACAAAACCTTTATCAACCATAATAAAGGATTTGATTTTCATGATTGAAATTCAATATTTTAGTTTAGTAACTAAACTAAGTTAATCATTATTCCATTTTGAGAAATGGGTGTGCCTTTGTAGTCAATGGTTGCGGTTCTTACTTTGGGTAGGGAAGGATAATTATTGATTATTGTCAAAACCTTTAACTAGCGCCTCTAAGCCAATTGTAAATGAAGCACAAAGTATGAGAGTTGGTGATTTATTAAGAAGTGAATATTTAGTAAATATTAACCTATTTTTGAGAAAGAAATACTTCTTGAAGTGTGTGAACTTTATGTGGCCCATGAACTCAGTTTTTCTGCTAGAGTCACAAACTTAGCACAGATCCTCAACGGCAATTCAAAATATGTTAGTGATTATTTTTTAATATATATTTTATAGTATAAATAGTCATACAGTATTATTCCACATTGGATGCGTAGGAAGTTATCTACTTAGTGCATTTAATAAAATATTTATCTATAATCCCCCGCACATCAATAATAATCTTTAAATATCTAATTAATATATTTTAAGAAAAATCAATTTTATTGTGATAAAATCTCTTACAAAGCTATTTATCATATTAGAAATACCTGCGGTGCCTAGTAGGGCAGATGATATTAATTATTGTTGTTTAATTTTAATGTTCACCTTTTCAATGAAAACACATAAACACTATATTTGTTCAGAAATAAAATAGGCCTAATGCATTTTTTCAATCATTGTCAGTTTCTTGGTAATTTAAAATATATAGAATTAAGTATTAATCAGTCGTTTGCTCTTATATATAGTTAAATATTTAGTCTATCTTATACGACAAGTTTCCTTAAATAAAATATTTTTTTCCAAATTTAATTTTTTTCCCATTCATCGCGTATTTATACACGCACGCGCTAGACGCATGGCTAGGCAGATAGGAAGCAATATTTAAAAAAAAAAAATTTCACCACGCCAGGATTTGCTTCCTTACCTCCACGTTTCCGTCAGTAAACAAATATTGATACTAACGCCTTAGCCCACGGGTCCACCAATGTGGTTTATATTTTAAGATGGGAGTATATCCTTGCGAGGTAATACTAATTCTAACTTTATATATGTTACAGCCCAATAGTGAAACTTCCCATTTCTCATATTGAGCAAATCTCTGTCCATTTTTGTGAACTGACCTCTTCAATTGACAATATCACGATTGCATTAACTCTTGACCATTTCATGAACTGGAACTTACTGTATTATCTATTACGATATTAAATTAAGATCATTTTAATATATTATATAAAAAACCAACATAACATAACCTAAGCTCTCATTATAAAACGATTAAATGTTAAATTAAGTTAAAGATTAAACCTGTTCTTCACGTGTTCATTTCACGTACCTAACAAAAACACGTCCATTTTATTAATTGGATAACTATTGCCTATTTCATGAAATGGGCATCCCAAGTGCTGCACAATTCATCAGCTGGGCTATTTTTTGCAGTTTGTAAATGTTTAGGAGAGGCAAGTTCACGGAATGTGGAGAAATTTGAGAGATTCATGAACTGGAAAAATTCACGAAGGTGGAGTAACGTGTATATCTTATATATAAAATTCTCGTGTCACAATGTTCGTTCCCGTACTCCTCCGAAACGGCTTGACCGATTCTCATGAAATTTTGTGAGCATATTGAGTAGGTCTGAGAATCGGCCAACATCTATTTTTCATACCCCTTAGTGATAAGGGTTGTCCACCCTTAACATTTTTCTATAATTTTTAGACATTTTTTTAATATCTTTATTTTTTTTATTATGTCGCATTAAAAATACATACAACCCTAAATTTTTACCCTTTTATCACCAACCCCTATTTTTTAATAGCCATTTTAGTAATTTAATCATTTTTCATCCCCGGTCGATAACTGATCAATCGTCATTTAATTAGTTATCCCCGCCAGTTGTCTACAGGTGTCACTTCTGACCCAGTAAACAGCACGGAGTAGGGATGAGAACGAAGCCGGTCTCCTGTTTCTCTCACACAATAAGACTTCTCTCACTCCCTACACAGTTGTCGGCCATCATTATTGTTTATGCATCAAGTGTAGTAGTAACGTTGACAATTATTATTTTGCTATCTCAGTGTAACTCTCATATTAACTATTAATCATTCCTATTTTATTAATAACTAGAAATTACTTAAAAATTATTTATATGGCAAAACAACGTTTGCCGGGTCAGCAAGTATATATATAAAATTATAATATTCCATGACGAAAAGATACTTAATCTAAATTATACATACTTATAGGTGTAAATATATATATATATTATATATTCAAATTCTAATGAATACTAACCAGCATAGATAGGCAAACGGATTAAGTAGTTAGTATCGTCTAGTCTTGTTTGCAAGTTACGGGAAAGGTGAGGCTTGATTGCCAACCGCCAGTATATCTGCGTAGTTTACCACTTTCCTTCCACGAATAAAAGCGTTAAATATAATCTAGATTCTGCCTTTTTCATCCCTACCCCGGTTTTCTTATATATACTTAAATGATATGTTAAGTAACCGACCCCGTGGTGTAGTGGTCAGCCTGCCTAGCTACGAGCATAGGAGTCCCGAGCTCAAGTCCCAAAGTACCTTGCGTATTTTTCCCGAAAAGGAAATCACCCCATCGGTCACCATGGTATGTTTAATTAGACTTAAGTTAGGTTTAATTTTTTTCACTGGTTCTACACCCACATAGTAACTATCACCATCATCTCATCTCATCGGGACATGGAAAGAACCTACGCGAGAAAGATTAATAAGTACATTCGGGCGTCCCCTAGTCAATGGTACATTTATACGTGCTAATATTTCCACTACTGGACTACGAATGATGTAGCTCTGACGCGCAATATTATCTATATTAATACAGTATAACTCTTTTAATTTGAATTCAAATGGATATCTAAAAAAAATTGAAATATGCAAAATTCGAATTATCTATTTTCATGGTATCTAGGCAGCTGATACACAATAAATTAATAACCTCAAAATATGCTATAAATAAACAAACACACTTTATATATGATATATATAATTCACATACATAATAAATATATATACATATATATGTGTGTATATAACTGAAAAATTCAGACACCAATTATTTAAAAACTTTGAAAAACTAGCAAACGAAAATTTCAGACTTAAATCAGAATCCATAAAAGTCAATACCACACATCCCCTACATTAGAAATCCCACTCGCCGCTAGTGTATAGCTACTCTCCTTCTCATTAATATGTATGAATAGGCTAACTCTTTTTATTTAACATTCTTGACATAAGCGGTGGTTTAATAAATATATTTAAGGTAGGTTTGAAAGGCGTACCAACTCAAAAAAAAATTACAATTTCTAGGCTTTGAATTATCCTAATATTTCCTTCTAAGATTTGAACTAAAAGTTGTTCTTTACCATTGATGTAATCATAAATTTCATGGTGAATCATGGTGGGTTCAAACTAACCCGTGTTTAATTAGTCAAATGCTACTGTATGTATATATATATATGTGTGTGTGTGTGTGTCTGTAAACTCTGTGTGCATGTCGCTTGTTCATGCTAGAAAAAAATAACACCAACATGAGAATAGGATTTCTATCCAAATGACACAATCAATCTGGTAATGAATAAAGATGGTGAATCCCCCGTGTCAAACACAGGATGGATATTTCTAGGTAGGAGAATTAGGCTTTCAGATTATATAAATAAGCCAAGTGCCAAAATTACAGTGTTGGTCAGTTACCCATAAATATATTGAATACAATTAATAATTATTTCTTATTAGTAAATGTCATATTTTAAGATTAAAGAAGAAATCATACATTTTTAATTTGTGTATAGACATTTGTTTATTTTAAATGTATTATATTTATTCTTACTTATTACTTAGCACAACGTCTTACTATCCATTCGGGTTGTACGCTTTAAGTACTAACTACGCTAATGGATTAGGAATTGGGAAGGTTGAATTAGAGGAAGTGAACTCGCATTTGCGTGGAGTGAGAGTGGAAAACCACTTAGGAAAAACCACCCTCAGTTCACCCGACCGAGATTCGAGCCTCAATCTCCCCGTCCTCAGCAGTCGAGCTCAACACAACTAGCGCGTTTATTATATTAAGTCTTACTACAAAGTAGATATTTTATTTTAAAATAACCCTACCAATTTTATAGTATCTGCTGATGTAGCAATCAATTTTAATCTTAAAGTTTGTTTACACATAAATGAAGAATATAAGTTAAAAGGGCGTAGGAAGAGGGGGGGGAGATGGGGGGAGTTATAGTATACACATTATATAGAAGAAAAGCTTTTATGTTTCACAAACATTAAGGGCACCAGCTAATACTCTTTTTTATAATATTATAGATATAACATATTCCTCAATTAAACATAATTATACTTATTTAGAATACATTCAGTAATATTTAATAATGACAAGTGAGTATTTACAATTAGAAACCAAACAAAATCATTATTTTACACTGATATAAAATTCGTATATTTCCGTATAGTTAAAATTATTTATTAGGCCTATATACTGAATATTTAATTATATCACAATACAAATGTCAATGAAATACTGGTAAAAAAAATTGCCGTTGTTTGAAACCATAAGAACATTTATTTCATACAGGTAAATTAATTATTTTATTAAGTATTTGTATAATATTGATAGGATAAACCGACTAATATTATTAATACATAATAGCCATTCAAATGCGATATCCTTGATTACAATAATTATATAAATACCTTACATCTATATAAATTACTATATAACTACATTTATAAATATATATTTAAAAGTGATCCAATACCATTTTTAAAATCAATAATATAGTATATTTTAAAAATAATTATAAACAAATGTAAATGTTTTACTATTTATATTTATTGAGTACACATTTTAAACTAAGATGATATCTCAAATTATATTGTTTTTGCAATTTCAATAAAAAGTACAAATAATCATTTATATCGATCATTAAAAGCTTTAAACTATTTATTGAATTGTTAAAATCTCTATTTCTTCTTTAATAAAACACATTAATAAAAATAGTTTATAAAATCAAGACATGATACGTTTATGCATGCAAATAGGTATAGTACGTTGTAAAATTCAGTAAAAATAAAAGAAACGAGAAGTTCTGTCATCTTCATCAACATCGTGATGCCGTGGTCCGTACTCTTTTATGGCCAGCCAGAACCCGTGGCTGTATCACCGTATGGAAATCAGTAAGCGAAACAAGGACAAGGAATAAAAGAGAAAGAGAGACAACGCCCAACATTCACGTTAATATACTATAAGATATTTTTCAATGTTTTAGGTCAGAACGAGAACAGAATAATTTCCACATTTTGAAAAAATAAAAATGTTTTTATAACGTTTATGAGGATCAAGATGGACGGAAGTCCGTCAGTGACAAATACTTCAACTCAGCGACAAGGACTTCCATTGGTCTATTTACTATAAAGAAAATGGCTGTAACCTTTAAACCTAACATATATTTGGTATTATTTTTATCTTTTTCACTTTAAGCATTAGCATAAATCATTTTTAATAGTCACTTACCATCATCATAACTTTGATACAATATTAATAGGAACCATGATGTCCTTTAATATAAAATTTTGTAATGTCAATTTATATCTTTACATAATTTCAATTTAACAGGAGTTTTAGACCGTATGATTGTAAGACTAGTAGAGAATAAGACGGAAGGCAGATCAGTCAAATAAACATATTCAGATCATTGTATAATATATAGGTGACCTGGCGGTCTAGGGGTAAGGTGTCAGACTTCTATGCTGGCGGCCGGGGTTCAATCCTCGGTCCCGGCAAAGATTTATCTGATTACCAAACCCTTCCTTCACCTCTGACATGACATCTTGTGAATGTGAGGAATGCCAGGCCTCCACCGTGGTTTGGATTCCACGTTAAACTGTAGGTTCTTCATTTCATCTCACAATCACCCTACCATTACACATTAGCGTAAATGCGTATAACCCGAACGGGTAGTAAGACGTGGTGATAATAATAATTATAATAATAATATAATATATACTGGTTTGACTAATCTTTGTTTCCAGTGATCAAAGTGATAATAAGATTGCGAATTGGTTGGTTCATCTGTTTCTTGACTAGTTTACATTTTAGTAGCTAAAGGTGTTAAATGCTTGTTTAAGAGTAGCCTATTTTTATGTAACAAAAACTGAAGTAATATAATCTGATAAATAGTAGAAATTTTGATTTCCTGGTTGTGTTTTATATTCAACTAATATCAAAGGAAAAAATTGTACTTAGTGACCTATAGCGGACATGGCGACAATTGCAAATAATGTAAGTAGTGTTTGAAATTACAGTTCTGGGCCACTTTCTCCCATATGGTTAACATTGATCCACCACATTGAATGTGGATCGTATTCATACGTCAAATCGTATGGGATACATCTATAATTTTTGATATATATTATAAATACCTATAAAATAACACCAATAAATAATAAAATGCTATCAATGTAGAACAAATGTATTTTATAAAGGGCTCTTCTTGTAAATATGTCAATATGTCAGTATGAACTCGTCAAATTAGATCTGGTAGCATTTTTAGCTGTAAAAAGACCCCAGTGTAAACAGATTTAAACTAAGGGATAGGCCACTTCAAACAGCATGACCACCAGTATAGAATTTAATTATTTTAAAAATAATTTGTAGCCGTACTTCAATTAATATAATCATTCAATATTTTAATATTGTGAAAATACAAGGGACAATTAATCAAATTTGTGTCTTAATAAAAAAATCTACCATATTGAATTAACAAGTTATGAATGAATGTAATGGGTACAGTCAAAATTCTGCGTGAAAATCCTGATGGAGTATTAGTCACTGAACTGTCCTTGTTATCTCCGTGATAATAGTTAAAGCTGCAAGATTTGAGTTACTCAAAAATGGCTGGTCATAATATGTAGTGTAACTATCAACTTGGAAAGCTTCCACTTTTTAAATAGTGTGAAATATAATTCTAGACTTCTATTCTTGAAAACAAGAACAAACTAAGAATTCAAGTTATAGCTTTTCTTTGAACAGATGTAATTTAAGATTTAGCCTACATTCAACACCGTGTTTGAGTTATTACGGTAAATGACCCACATCTGATGGCTTGAATACACTTATCTTTAGCCATTTGTCGTAAACGTTTTAATATTATATTGATATCATACTCAAGATAATTTTGTTTTCATACAACACGCTAGATTAAAATTGTTTTCCTATGTAGGACCTGTTCAAAATCTTTTACCAAGCTTACCAACCTGGAAAGTCATATACGTTTACAAGGGGGTGGACTTCAAAAGTGTGATGAGTGTGGACAAGCTTATGGTCGGAGTGACAGCTTACAGCGACATGTTTCCTCGCATAGTCGGGAAGTGAAGTCATGCTAGTGTGATAAATGCAGAAAAATATTTTCATGGTGGGATAATCCGTTACGACCAGGGCTAAAGAACTGTACTGAAACAGGAGCAACATCACTGGGGGATGTCGCCGACGTTTCAAAGTCAAGAGATCAGGAATATATTGAGAATCTCGATATCAATGAAGATTACGACACCTGTAATTTTTCAGAAGTTTTGAATTGTACAGTCAAAATCTTCAAGAACATTCCCTCGAAAGAATCGCTATTTTTAGTTTTTATTAACGAAATTAAAAGGAAGTTGGAAGCAACGTTTGCCCAAAAACTTGGGGTAATAGGTAATCTAAAATGGTATACATCTGCCTGTGTAGAGTACTCTCGTGTTAGAGGGAAGGGAGAGGAAACACTTACTCCTTTATTTCGCAGCAAGTATATCGTCACTCTAAGTCCTGACGCATTAAAATCGCAGATTGAGGGTGCATGCGCTTACATGATTGAAGCAGATTCTTCTTTCCACCACAAGGGAAGTGATTGGTCTGAGGACCGTGTGATATATTTTGGGCTTAAAATTAGCTAACTATATTCCTTTGGCTGCTTCCAGCTATATTCCATTACCATAAGAGTTGATAAATAAACATGCCCTAATTAATATAAGAAATGCTGACAGTAAATGCTTTCTTTGGTCTGTGCTAACTTTTCTATACCCAGCTGAAGATCACGCTTATCAAGTGATTAAGTATATATCACTGTAAGGTAAACTAAATATGGATGGCATTGAATATCCTATGCAAATATCGGAAATATCTAAGTTTGAAAAACAAAATAACGTATCTATTAATGTATATGGCAACAGAGGGGAAATATTCCCTTTAAAGATAATTAAGGTTAGTCGTGAAAATCACGTTGATTTCTTGTTTCTTTCAAATGTGGATGGAGGAAATTATTGTCTTACTAAGAACGTCAGCAGATTGCTAAGCTCACTGACCGGACACGATGGCGAATCATAATATGGCAAATATTGCTTGCATAGATTTTCTACGGAAAATCTCAGAGATGAGCATTGTAAGCGGCGTGCTGATTTCGATGCTCATAAGATATAGATGCCCGATGAAGAAGATAAAATATTGATATTTTTGACATATTTTTAATATGCTAAATATCCCGTATGTGATCTATGAAGATATAGAGTGTTTTAATATTAAAATATCAGGGTGTGTGCAACTAGCTCCAATCACTAATCAACTACAAAAATTATGATGTATACTCCATCAGAATTTGCATTAGTAGTAGTCAATTCCGAAGGTAACTGTGTGAAACGACCTGTTGTCTATAGTGATGAAACTGTTGTCGATACTTTTCTTCATTAACTTGTTGAAGAAGTAACAATGATCATTGAGATGAAGAAAAATGTTGTCCCTATGCGCATCACATCTGAACAAGAAAATGAATTTATTTTGGCCAGCGTATGGGGTATCTGCGAGAAGGAGTTGGTTCACGACCACGTTCGTGACCACTGTCATCTCAGTGGGGTTTATCGGGGTGGATCTCAGAGTTAGTGCAATATTCAGTTTCATTATACCAAAAGAATACTCGTCACATCACACAATTTAAAAAATTATGAAGCCATATTATCATGGAGAAAATTGGGAAGTTTACGGACAAAAGATTATCATGTAATCCAAACAATATGAAGAAGTATATCACATTCAGTTTTGGCTATTTACAATTTACTGACTCGTTCCAGTTTTTAAGCACATCTCCTGAAAAATAGGTCAAAAATTTGTTGCATATTGGGAAAATTCAATTTAAATTATTCCATTAAAATATACCTTTTGATAAAGTAGATATTTTGCTAATAAAAGGTATGTTTTCTTAGGAATACATGGATTGCAGCAGTAAACTGAAAAATAGTCAATTACTACCAAAATTTGCATTATATAATCAAATGCACCAAGAAAATATATCAGAAAGTGACTACGCTCATGCTAAAACTGTGTGGGAAAACTTTGAAATGAATCTTATGGAAGATTATCCAAATCTATACATTTTAAGTGATGTTATACCTTTAGTAGACTTCTTTGAGTACTTTCGCTCTTTATGTTTTGAGTATTATAAACTTGACTGTCTACACATTTGCACAAGCCCTGGACTAGCTTGAGCGGAATTTTTAAAAATAACCAAGGTTGAGTTTGTACTACTAACTGACATTGAAATGCATTTATTCATTGAAAAAGGGAGATGTGGTGGGGTGTTAGGATTTCAAATAGACATTATGAAGAAAACAAGCCTGATATGGTGGATATTAACCCTTGGAAAGGAGGTGGAGTACATCACATACTGGGATTATAATAATTTATACGGGACTGTTATGCCTGATTGCCTTCTTCAGAGTAATTTTAACTGTTTGATCAAGACTGAAATAACATATCTCAATATAATTTCAGTTTCTGGTGATACCTCTTTGGGATATATATTAGAAGTAGATCTAGAGTGACCGAAATAAATTCATGACGAGCACAGTGACTATACACTTGCTCCTGAAAAAGTCATAGTTACTCCTGAGATATTATCACAATTCTCTTAGTATATACAATAAAAGGTGAACTCTTCAACCTGCGGAAAACAGAAAAGTTAGTGTCCAAATTAAACAGTAAGTAAAATTATGTTGTACACTATCATAATTTAAAACTTTATATTTCCTTGAGTATGCAGCTTCAAAAGATACACCGAGTTCTCACTTTCAATCAAGGCGCTTGGTTGAAGCCATATATTGATTTTGATACTTCTCAAAGAAAAAAAAATACAATTAATAGATTTGAAAGGGACTTTTTCAAACTCACGAAGATTTCTGTATTTGGGAAGTCGATGGAGAATCAAAGACAACCTATAAATTTTCAATTAATAAATAATGAAAAAAGGCTGAAGAAGTGCATTGCTTCACCAACATTTATTGCTTATACGATCTTCACGAAAGATTTAGTTGGGGTCACATGAGAAAAATAAGTATACTTTTGAATAAATCTATATATGCAGGCTTTGAAATCTTAGATATAAGCAAGGTTGCATGTATAACCTTTATTATAATTATGTTAAAATGAAATATGGACGAAATGCAAAGCTCTTATCCACTGACATAGACTCCCTCTGCTACTAACTGAAAACAGAACATGTTTATGTGGATATTTTTGATAATATAGACCGATTCGACACTTCATACTATCCAGAAAAACTTTTTTTACACAGTGCGTGTAATAAAAAAAGCTATGGGTAAAATGAAGGATGATATGAATGGAGAGTATATTCGAGAGGTTGTGGGACCTCGACCGAAGCTTTACCTTATTCAAAACGATAGCCTTGAGGAGAAAAAAGTACGTAGAAGTGTGTCAAAAACCGGTCTAAAAAATTAAACATGCTCATTATAATATTTAGCACCGCGTCTTACTACCCGTTCGGGTTATACGCTTTAAGTACTAATTACGCTAATGGATTAGGAATTGGGAAGGTTGAATTAGAGGAAGTGAACCCGCATTTGCGTGGAGGGAGAGTGTAAAACCATTTAGGAAAAACCACCCCAATTCACCTGACCGAGATTCGAACCTTGATCTCCCCGTCCTCAGCAGTCGAGCTTAACACGACAAGCGCGTTAGCCAACTACGCCACCGAGGCGGGTCTCATTATAAAAAATTCTTAAAGCACGGGATCTTACACTATGCCTGTATGTCCACGATAAGAAGTGAGACAATCAATTATACAATATCTCCTTGGATAAACTTGCAATTTCACCCGGAGATGACAAACGCTATATTTTATATAAAGGATGTGACATTCTTGCATACGGTCACTACAAAATAAGACAACTCTGTTCACCAATGGAAAAAAAAAATCACCCTTTATGTTTTGTATGTAAGTATATTGGAAAAGAAGGTTGTGTATTGACCTTTGTAATAAATATGTTAAACGTTAAAAGCTCGAGTGCTTGTGAACATCATTGATTGATTTTATCAGGTGAAACAGTACGGCTTTATAAAAACTAATTAGTTTAGTCAAAATAATTTATAGGTGGGAAGTGACGCTACTCGCTTCCTCGCAGTGCCTCCTGGGAAACGTTTTAATAAACGGCTAAATGAGAAACACCCAATACGTAGTAATATTATAGTAAAATATTAGTGATTTATAAAAGTTGTATCAAATTAATGGTGTAAATATTTTATAAACACTTGATTTCCCCCCTCTTCCCCTCCCCAATTTTTTTTTTCCTGGTCCACCAATGATCAATGCTATTCTAACGAGAAAAGTGACCTACCTGCTATATGGGAAGAATCAATATGGGAGAAAGTGACCCAACTCCCCAGTGAGGAGGATCAAAAATAAAACCCCGATAATAATATTCTCCAATCCACCACTGCTCAATGCTATTGTTATGGGAGAAAGTGACCAAACTCAGCAGTGAAGAAGATCAATACTAAAACTAGAAAAAATTGTCAACCTCAAAAATAATATTTCCCGATCCGCCACTGACTCACTGTGAGAAGTCTTAATATTATCCGTATGGGAGAGAGCTACCCGCCTCAATATTAATGAGATCCCAATATAAAACCTATATAATTAATGTCAACCACCCAAAATAATATTTCCTGATCCGCCACTAATCAATGCTATTCTTATGGGATAAAGTGACCCAACCTCTCTGTGAAGACGAACAATGTGAGAGAAAGTGATTAAACTAGGGAGGAGGATCACTGATAGAACTCGAAAGAACTGTCAATCCCCAAAATAATATTTCCCGATCCACCACCGACTCACTTTGAGAATTCTTAGTATCATTCGCATGAGGGAAAATAACCCGCCCCAATAGTAAGAAGGATTAAAGATAAAACTTGAAAGAAATGTCAAATACCCAAAATAATATTTCCTGATCCGTCACTGATCAATGCTATTCTTATGGGAGAAAGTGACACTAGTCCCTAATTAAGAGAAAAAAATGTGGGAGAAAGTGACCCAACTTTGCAATGTGGTGGATCAATTCTATTCTTATGGTAGAAAGTGATCCCCCATATTGAATGGGGTGGATCAATGTTAACCCAATAAGAGAAAGAGGCTCAAATTGTCATTTCAACTACTACTACTGTAGATTGGCAAGCCTTTTTGCGAACTTGAGTTAAGGAGACCTTGCAAAATAAGGATTTTATTTTTCTTCACGTCATCAGTAGTATGGAGGCCGTGACCTGAAATCAATTAGTCCACTCTTCTTATTCTATATAATATCGAACAATAATTTCACCAGCCAGCTAAATATTCATGATAAGTAGTTTTATAACTTGGAACGTAGATTGCTACAGCTAAAGGCGATCTGAAACATTACCAAAGGCGAAATAGATTTCGTGTTTTTGGAAAATCTGAGAGCGCTGATGAAACCACAGATGTTTCAGTGCTGGACATTGCTTAACACAATCTATAATTGCTAATATAGGTTTGGACGACATTGACATAAGTCGTTGAGTAAGTCCTATGAACTCAACCCAGCCACGTCCTATTATTGTTCAGTTATTGTCCTACTGAAAGTTTAGCGAGGTGTTCAGATTCATGACAATACATGACAATTACAATAGTTAAACATATTTTCACTTCACACACCTTATACTAAGCACAACAGCGAAAGCTATTATCTATGAATATAATCCACTATTGAATTAAGTCTTCTTTAAATCAAAGGAAAAATCACAATACTTAAGAAACGATAACTTTGTCTCGAATTTTCAAACAGTGTATAACTCTAAGATATACGGAGTTGTATAATCTTCAGTTTCATTATACAGTTATACATATTGTTGTGTGCATGTTGATTTTTTTCCTTTGGATAGATAGTTTACTTAATCATTATTAATTTAATTCATCTTCAATCCTTTTTATTGAATTTTATTATTTTGTATAAGGACTGATTAAGATCAGTTCAATTAGGACACGCTTGATTTATTTTTATCAAAAGTACTATATATCTATGTATATATATATATATATATCTATGTATATATTATATATATATATATATATATATATATATATATATATATATATATATATATATATATATATATATATATATATATATATAAATAATTATATTAATTAATAACTTATTGTTAATTTTATATCCATTTCTGAATATTGGGTTATTTGTGTCCCTTAGTATGTACTGTACAGTGCATAAATTATGTGTTATTGTTAGAGATCTTGAGGGATTGTGGTCTTTTAATGAGTTTTGATGATGATGCGTTTTATACCCGGAGGCTCTGTGAACGAGAGTTATCGTAAGAGACACTATGAGCAAGATAAAGAGAAGATGAAATCACCAGATATTTCATATTGTTTATTTAATCAACCAGGTATATTCTAGTAACGGAGTACACACATATAAATATTTAGATAATTATTTATATTCACTTGATCAACAAAAATAGTGACATCCCCCTTAAAATACTACAAATAAAAAAGGGATTTGAAATGTACACTCGCAATCTAGACCACTCTAAACAACACTGACTAAAAATAAGTACTTTATCGGATCATTTCTCTATATATAATTATTTGTCCAGTTACAAAATAAATATTTATAAACTTGATGTGTTAATCTTATAATACAAATATCTTATAATAAAAATACTGAAAGAAAAATAGAAATTATTTAAAATTGTTTATAAATAATTTAGGTTATTGGTGAAACCAATTAAAAATATATCCGAAACATTGGCACTCCCTTTATAAAGTAATGAATAGGAATACAGGCAAGAAATGGATCTATAAATTTAGCAAATAGTTATATACTTTTTTTTTTACAAAAATATCTATTCATGGTCCTCTCTAATACCAAATATAATCCACGTTCTCGTCTTGTTGCTAACAAATAATTGGTATCATTATGTTATCATGTTAAGCTCCAACTTTGTCTGTGGTATTGTAATAGTTATTATTGAGCTTTATCTTATAGAAGTAAAGTAGCTTTTCATTGTCTGAGGTCTCCCATATCATCTCCCATGATTAAAGAGTGTGTTTATAATAACCAAACTTTTTGAATTATTTGAATAAAGATTTTCGTTCTTGCACCAATAGCCAACAATGCATCAGAATATAAATAAGATCTCAATAGAATATTGGTTTATGACCATTGCTTGGATTCTAATATATCAATGAAAGGTATTTAAAAATTATCTTTTTTTTCCTGAATTCATAATTTTCCAAAATACACTATTCCAACAACCATGTAATGAAGCTGTGGATAAAATTGTGCTTGAAAGCTTCAATAGATTAATAAGCTCTTGAAACAATTCAGGTCAGGATATCCATATAACCTTCGAAAAGGTCATAGCTCAAATGAAATTGTAAAATTGTATGCCCTCGATGACCTGAGAAGCTTGTGAAGTGAGTTTGATATATTTTTAAAATTTACTAATAAAAAACTTGAACAAAGTCCTGAGATTTTCGGTACAAACTACATTGTTTGGAGAATAAGTTATCCCGGTTTTCTCCATTAAAAGAGTCGTTTCTCTCTATTTGTTCCAGGACTCTAATTTATGAAAACTTGTGAAATTTTTGATTACTTATAGCTTTGAGCACTCTTTCTTATAAGTTATTTATTTACTATAAGAATGTAATTTTAAATAATAGCCAACGCTTTCATCAGATATCTCCAACCCTCAAATATCACCTTGAATCAGGGGTCCTCTACCCTATTGAGTCTTGGTTCTACTTCCAATTTGTAAAATTGTTTCACGTGCTAACCAGATAAAAAATTTGAAGGTATAACGCATTTGGATAGAGGGTTTGTCATCACAGCCATATTAAATCAAGGATATACTTTGTAGCTTGCATTCGTAATTTTAATGATAATTATGTAAAAATGTAAGCATATTGAGTATTATAATACAAATCTTATTACAGTAATAACCAAAATACATAATTTTTTTATGCAATATGAAAGTCAAATATATATATATATATATTTGTTAACATCGTGCAGCTTACTGAAAATAATGGCATTCTCTTTCATCAACTTGACGAATAGCTTTTCACTACATTTGATTGCTTTCATAAAATGTAGATTTGTAAGATTATTTCTATATTGGTGTTTTACTGGCTTTAGCTGAAAATGATGACACACAGATAGGTATAACAATATGAACCAAAGCACAATCATTTTTCTTTCTGACAAGAGAGCACATATCTAAAATATTGGGGCAGACAAAATGTTTGTTTTGTGTGAGCTACCAAAAATGTCACCGTAAACTACTGATTTACCCTATGTTTACCCTTCCTTAAAATTAATAATAAATGAAAAAAATAATCTGAACACAGTGCAAACCAAGATGGTTGAGCAGAAGATCTATGTGCAAGTTGTAATTTAAAAACGAAAGTTTTTATTCAACTGCTCTGTTTTAACAAGAAATAAAATCATCATAATTTGAATATATATTTGTAATCATATTATGTGTGGATTGCATATAATTTGTTTCTAGCTGTTATCAATAAATTTGATTAAAAATATGTAAATTTATTAACTCCCAAAGGATATAATCTTCTTTAATTTGGAAAATTACAACTGAACACAGGAATTGAACCAGGGACTTTTGACTTAGTATACAAATGCTCTCAGCACGGGATGATTCATGGATAGTTGAGTGATTAGAGCATTGAGCTACTAAGCCAAAGGTCTCAGGCTCAATTCCCATGCCCAGGTGTCTTTCTTTATTTCAAGAACAAGATAGATATTGAGTTTATAACCATAGGTGACAACATATAATATCTTTGCTATTTAATTCATCCCCAGGGATAAGTATTTTAACTCAAACTGTATAGCTTGAATATTAGAGGTAGGGAGACCATTTATTTTCATAAATTTCATTCATAACGTCTTTACCCCTTTATTTTCATTTAGTAGTGGGATAATACTAATCACCCAACGGAAATTGTCTGAACATAAATTTAACTTTTTTATTGCACCAGCAGCTTTTTATATAATTAAAAAAACTGATTCAAAACATCTCGCTATAAACAAGATATTTATTGTATTTTGATGGGGACTCCACAATCCAAACACTATTATTAAGATTAGCTCATGTGACAATACTTCAAAAGTGTGTACTGTATGTTTACTACAGAAAGGTGGCATCACTTTAATCTCAGTAGTAAATTGTTTGCAGAAAACACGTCACAGGACATCATTGACGCATACTTAGAAATCTTTAGATGTCTCACCCATGGTATCATAACATCTTTCCCACAGATGGTATCAGAACATGAAACAATAGTGGTTATTCGGTTTTTATTTCAAAAACTCATACCATCTTCTATGTTGCCTTCTTTCTCTGTTCTAAGACAGCAAGGTGCCATGTACAACAGTAATTGCCTTCATTTGACGAGAATCTTCAGGACTGTATCTTCTCTATTGATATGTCCAACATTAAGATCCGGATGGATACCTACTATATAATAACGATAAAGTTGTTTACTCTATTACTTAGAAAATATGCATAGTAACAACATGCGGAGTTTTGTATTATATTAAACATATAAATATAAAATGAACTATATAAATAAAAAAGTTACAAGTTAATTTTTATCTTTTTACAATAAACCATTATTTCAAATAAATTAAAATTAAATAAAACATGAAATACAATAATATAGTTGTGAAGTTATCATATTATTATAGAGAATAAGATAATGTTCTATCATACACGACGAATAATTATAATACAATAATTTTAACAAAACTTGTTATTTTCAAATTAAATCATGTCTAATCTGTTGAAAAAGTTCAATAGCTTCCTAGTAGATTGCTCTGTCTTCGGAAGCATCTTTATCTCTCCTCTCCATCCCCTTTTTAGCATTCACTATCTTTCCATCTTTATGTCTGTAAACCCCGCTACTTCCCCATCCCTCACATCATTTGTATCCTGTTCAGGTAAAACCCTGGACTAGATATACATTTTCTGTCACCTCCAAATCTGAGCTATTAAAAATGTTTTCTGTGATGAGTTTGTATGATCTATGTTAAAAGTTTTTTATAGAGTAAACTTGATTATGTTTACTTTATTAATAATTTGCATAAACAGTGTTTCCTTGATTAGATAAAACTTATTTGTATAACGTTGGTTTTGTAAGAAGAGAGAGGTGAAAAGGATTTCTCTAAATAGTTATATTCATGTTTTATATACGAACAAGACCTTTTCCCATTTATAGAAGAATTATTTTGAAGATATTAAGATTTAGTGGATCATCCAGGAGTTTACTTAGGGGAGGGTAGGCATGTGTGTCATAGCTATTATTTATATCCCCTGAAAATATTCATCAAATTATCTTAGTTTAAGACATATTTTTTTAGAGAAATTACACACACATCCATGTATACACATGTTGTTCAAAAAAGGGATTCAGAAGTTATGGATCTTGTTGTACACATTAGCATGAGTATAATAATTATAATGATGTTACATGACGTCTAGTTGTGTCGATAAGTCGGTAAACTCCAATAATAATATAATAATAATAATAATAATAATAATAATAAAAGTGTCTAAGATGATATAGGTCGACAAACCTACTCATATAGAGTTAAAGGCAATTTTGTATTTTAGTAATAAAAAATAAATGGTACGGTGCGCGACACAGACTGTCTCTCGCTTTTATCTTGAAATAGATATTTACTCAAAACTCGTTTGGTTTTGTGAAATGAAATAATATACACTGTTACTTACTCTATCAAGGGGTGGCTTAAGGGCCGTGTGAACCGGGCGGCTGCCCGGGGTGCCAAACAGAGCTAGACATGACCTAACTTTGCCAGGGCGGGATATGAAAATAATCCTTAAACACAACAACTTTAAACCTAACTTAACCTGGGCGTGATATGAAAATAATCCCCAAACCTACTAACTTAAAACCTAACATAGCATGGGCGTGATATGAAAATAATCCCCAAACATAACAACTTCAAACCTAACGTAGCCTGGGCGTGAAATGAAAATAATCCCCAAACCTACTAACTTAAAACCTAACGTAGCATGGGCGTGATATGAAAATAATCCCCAAACTTAACAACTTCAAACCTAACGTAGCCTGGGCGTGAAAAGAAAATAATCCCCAAACCTACTAACTTAAAACTTAACGTAACATGGGCGTGATATGTAAATTGTTCCCAAACCTAACGTAAACATTAACCGTAGGTATTAAAATGAAATTTTACACAATAGTACCCGCCTCGGTGGCGTAGTTGGCTAACGCGCTTGTCGTGTTGAGCTCGACTGCTGAGGACGGGGAGATCGAGGTTCGAATCTTTGTCAGGTGAGCTGGGGGTGGATTTTCCTAAATGGTTTTCCACTCTCCCTCCACGCAAATGCGGGTTCACTTCCTCTAATTCAATCTTCCCAATCCCTAATCCATTAGAGTAATTAGTACTTAAAGCGTATAACCCGAACGAGTAGTAAGACGTGGTGCTAATTATTATTATTATTACACATTAGTATAATTTTGTGGTGAATAAAATATT
>CABFOW010000094.1:0-15735 GCA_902141385.1 Timema californicum | reverse complement strand
ATTTGCAATTATAACTTTGACTATTTATAATGTCAGATTGTTTGTCAAACTTATAATAAAAAATAGATGATCTCATTGCCTTCAAAACAGGTTCTTAAATTTTTATTTGTAACCCAAAGAGTTTTCTACAATCTCGAGGTGAAATGTGTATTGTATGTTTAACACTTGTGGTGTTCCTCCTTCTATTATATTACTATCACACCCAGGCTACGTTAGGTTTGAAGTTGTTAGGTTTGGGGACTATTTTCATATTTTCCGAGAGTACAGTCACCATGAGAGATGTGATAGCTGGCACCTTAGCAGAAGATTTAAAAACTGCCAAAAGAAAAACCAAATTAAAAATAAAATGGTTTTTGTGATAATTTTGACTGCTAAAGTGACAATAAATCAACATATTATGGTAATTGCAGATAATATGGTTTGGCAAGTGGATACATGAGATTTTATCAGCTAACTTTTGCTAGCTGTTAGTAACTTACACTCCTATGGTGAATGGATAGATTATACATCGGTTACGTAGAAGCGCGGCAAAAAGCACTGTAAATTTCAACAGAATTTATTGATTAATAGTATGAACAAGTTTTAACATAATATTGATATAAAATCAATTAGTTAACTTGGAATTGCAAAGTATAAAACTTTAATAAAAATATTTTGAATATTTTTTCACGAAAAGCAGGGTCAGAACGGCGTTCCCCCGCGTTCCCTCTCCATAACTTCCCTGAATAGAAAGTATATATATTGTTTATAGCTCAAAACTTTTTGAATTTATAATTATTTTTTTTACATTTAATATACAACTTTTAAATGACAAGTTATTGCGAGTCTCAAATAATTTCGAAGAAATGATGAAAATTTGAAAATTTCCCCTGTGTAAGGTACCCTCAATGTCATGTTCACGAGAAAATGAAAATATCCATCTTGTTTATAATGATAAACTGTGTTTAGATATAAAATTTAATCAAATTCATTAGAACGAATTTCGAGAAAATAGATCTATTCACTTTTTACCTTTAAATAAACTAGCCTTAAATTTATGGTGAGGTATCTAATTCCAAAAACCACTTGGGTGGGAGGGGGGGCTTATGTAAACCCCAAATACAAAGTTTTAGCCCAAACGGTACAATGGTTTCGGTTCGAGCCCAAACCAAGGTACAAACAGTCAGATAGTATTGCGGAAACAACATGTTTTGTTTCAGGGGGCTATGAAACGTCGACATTTATCCAAATCTCGATTTCGTTTTCTTGATGGTTACAATATTTCCACTCCAAGGTGTCGAGACTAACTAATTAGTTTACATAGTTTATTTACCCACAGCCATTGCTTGCCGTTAGTTTGATCACCATTAATGGGGAGAATGAGGTTCGAATCTCATCTACGGGAACTCAAGATGGTTTTCCCATTAAATCTATATATACCTCTAACGGTTTACCACAAGTGATTTATCACTCTGTTTTTTCCATCTTTACTCCATGCAAGTGCGGGTTCACTTCCTCTTAGCTACCTTACTTATATATACCCAATCAAATTAATCCGTTAATGACCTGTGTTCTGAACGTAGCAATAAAAATGAAAAGAATTGATTTTGGATCCATAGGCTATGATCATATTATAACAATAAATTAATGATTTTAAATGTAAACATGTTTTTGCGAGTTTTATTTAATTCTAATTTTTTTTTAGATTATAGTATACAATGTTCTTGTAATTATGGTGTTCAAAAAAAGTTAAGGCCTATTTGTAAAGTGAAGTAGACGTACACTTCGTAAATTATATTTAATTGAAATAGGATTTTAAAAATTTTCTTTTTTTCGCCAACTTTGGCCATCTTTTTCTAACTCATTAATTTTTTTAAAGGTATTTCCAATTCTTTTTGTCAAGCTATCACCTAAAACAAAGTGTTGTTTTCCCTTTGTTTTTTCTATCTTATGTACAAACAAATTTTGGAGCACCTAATTTAATTCTAATCTCCTAATACCATGTTTTTAAATAAAGTATCCCCATGGCTTCTTTGGTAATGACTGATAGGTCACAGCTGCCAATTAAAATATTTGTAAAGTCACCAGACCAAATTATGTATCCCTACGCAAAACCATATGATCTGCAAAAACATGTGTTTAGCAGCTAAAACTTCTGACAGTAAACATTTAGGTATATATTTAGATATTGACTGTCAGAAGTCAGCTGTGAGTTGTCAGTCAGCACCAAAGAAGCCTTGGGGCTACTGTAATTAGCGTAAGTAGTGACCGTAAAAACTATGTCACTGATAAAAACTAAAATAAATGGCTATATTTTTTAAATATAGAAAAGAAAATATATTTTTATATATTTCTAGAGTAATAATCAAACTAAATAAAAATGTCACAACTTACTGTAAATAATAATTTACTAAGGTAACTGAGAAAAATTATACTTTGACAGGGATTCGAGCCCTTGTCCTTTGACTTTAGACGTCATTATATAACACCCCGGGATTGTGGCTCAAAACTCGTCATCACTCCTTGGATAGTATAATTTGTGATAGCTTGTCTTTTGTTGAGTATAATAGCCCCATGGCTTCTTTGGTGCTGACTGACAGCTCACCGCTGACTTCTGACTGTGAGCTGTCTGTCGGCACCAAAGAAACCATGGGGCTACTGTAGCAAGCAACACAGTTGAAATGAGTAGGGGGTTAGGAGGGAGGGGGGCTGCCTGTGGAATATAAGGACACTCTGAAAGGTGGGTGAAATAGAGGGGGTGACAGGGGTCGGTGTGGTGACTGCCTTAACTACAGCAGCGCACATCTGGTAAGGTGATGATACATGGAACTACTTGGAAGAGATATTTGCAAAACCTCGAGATGTCCATCTGAAACTTAATAATTTGTCAGAAATAAATACAAGGTCATAGGTCAGTCAGTCTTCCCGCGCCTTCTTGATGTAGGTAGCATTCATTTTTTCATTCATAGCGTACACCCCACACATTATATCCACACTAAAATCCACCGAACAAAACTAGGCCTAGCATGAAATAATTCCTTATGACCCTTAATTATCTTTATTTACCTTAGACCAAATTAAATAGCTTCAAATAAATGTATCCCAACTAAATTTGATTCATGTTTAATAAGTATAGTATATTTCGTGTGTAAACACCAATATAAGTAGAATATATCAAATATATACAGTGTATTTAATTGCTCAATATACAGAATATCAACTAAATAGACATTTTTATGCTAATATTAATTCTAATTATTTTGAAACTAAATAAAGTAATATTTTATAATTTAACTATATAATGTTATTTAAGATAAATTGAATTTATTTATAATTTTTATTGGTATAATTAATAAAAAAATTATATTATAAATTAACTAGTATGTAACTAAATTTGATAGGAAATTGAATTGTAACTCTAAATATATGTTTGATTGAATGGAAATAAACTGAGTATACTTTTATGTATCGTTTTCTAACTTTACATACAGAGTTTTATCATAATTGATTCTAGCTATCGCCTAAAATTTTTCTAACATAATTTTAATGGGATTGACACCATGTATAGTAAATATTGGGTATCATCAGTGAGGGTTTCGACGAAATTGATCATCAACAGATCATATTTGTACTATTTGGCCAATATTAAAAATAGCAGGTAATACAACATGACGGTACATACATTAGACATCGGTTTAAAGAGGCATATGATTCTGGTAAAATAACAAATTATGAAACTTTAGTTAATATTGTAGGACTCAAAATACGTTTCAAATTAATTGATGTTTGTGTAAAAGATACGTATGCGAGGGTACTGTTTGAATGTCACTTATCAGATATTTTCAAATTAAATATTGTGTTGAAACAAGGAGATTCACGCTCTCCATTAATTTTTAACAATACAAGAGAGAAGGGAGGTATTGACATTAAACGGTGCATTTCAGCTATAAGGATACTCAGATAATTAAGATTAGTTGAATAATAGTGAAGCTGTTGAAATAAATGCAAAAATATTATTAGAGTCTAGTAATCAAATGATTTTGGAAGTTAAAGCTTAAAAGACCATACAAAGAATATACTTTGAGGACAATAATGTAGAAATTATTTCGTACAACACATCATTTGAAATATTTAATGAGTTTAAATATTTAGCTAAAATCTTAACTAGCAATAACGATATGGAAGTGGAAATAAGTAAAGTGTACAATCGGAAAATGCATGATATTAATCTGTCAGTAAGTTGTTGCCATCTTGCCTGCTTTCAAGGAATGCAGAAATCAGAATATACAAACCAATCATTCTACTGATTATGGGCAACGTTGTCTCTTACCTTACATGACGAAACAAAATTTAGGGTGTTCAAATACAAGGTGCTTAGGAAGAGATTATATCCAAAAAGGAATTAAGATAATGAGGAATGGAATAGGTTACATAATTATGCGTTACATTTTTCTCATCACATATAATTCCTAGGATAATAAAGTCTTGTGGATTATATTTGGTAGGATATTCAGCACGGATGGAATAATCTATAACTATTTTAAAGTTATTTACTAGAAAATTCTTTGAGAACAGACGACCAATGGGAAGACAAAGAGACTAATAGGAGAATAATATTAGACTGGACCTTAAGGAGATAAGGTGTATTGAGGTGGAATGGACATAACCAGCTCAAGATAGGGATAGGTGGTGTACGTCTGTAAGTGCGGCAATGATCTTTCAAATTCCGAGTGCCTTAGTGTAAGTAACTTATGTCCTACCTAACAGTTTTTTAAAGTTGTGACACACTTATAAAAAATCATACATTCATGAGTAGCTTAGTTTTGTTTATATCTCATTTATTAAATATATTATTTTACTATAAGCTATTTTAGAATTACCACTTTCCTGAGTACAATGAACATAATGAAAAAAATGTATAGTTAAATAACATTTATATCACTATGAAGGAATGTAGTCATTCTTAGAGTTTGTTGAAAATAATAACTATTTATAACTACTGAAATAAATATAAATTATATTATAATAATATTCTGAAAATTGAAAAATTACACCTTGACACGGGAATCGAAACCGGGAACTTCGACTTAATACGTCAATGCTCTACCACTGAGTTATCCAGAAGTCCTCCCGTGTTCATGGTCATTCTTCACTCATGTTTAAAGACAGAGTCTATGATGGACGTGAGGAAATCGTCGGCTTTATTCAAGAGCTATCAGAAGAATGACCCTGGACATAGAACGACTCCTGGATAGCTCAGTGGTAGATTAATTGCGTACTAAGCCAAAGGTCACGGGTTCGATTCCTGTATCAAGGTGTGATTTTTCAATTTTCAGAATATGATATCTAGATGAAGAATTCCTCTCTAAAAAAGCACAATAATATATTCGGCCATTTGATTCTTATATTATAATCAGTTTAGAATATGTTCTTGGATCCTAAATATAAATCAAATATGTTTAACCAAAAATAAATTGTAGCTATGCTTACTGTATTTAATTTACTATAACAAATAAAACACGTAATTGAAATGTAGATATTTTATTTATCCATATAAATCCAAGATAATTACACAACAATGGTGGTAAATGAATTTACATACATATATATATATTTTTAAATGTATTTAATGGGTCACTAGAATTTCTATTTTGATTGATTTTAAAGGGGTATTTTAAAGGAATATGTTTATGATGGTATATCTTTTATACTATTAAATTTATTAAGTAAAGCACAGCATTGATATTTTATGATATTGATGTCATAAATTGTTAAATATAATAACTAAATATATATTTTATTTATTACTTATATTATTGATTCTGTATAAATATATTAGATCAAGGTTAATTTGTTATTTCGTATTATATCAATAAACGAGGTTTAATATATTGATTCTCAACAACGCACTATGCACAATTTTTTATTTCATGTAAAAAAAATATTAAATATATTTTTATTTTAGACCCAGTATTTAATATAATAGTAATTTTTTCCATTTTGTAATACCCATGTTAAAATTTAATAAAATGTTATAATGTAAAGACACAAATTATGTTTAGGATAAGTTTCATACCTTAAAGAAAGAGTTCTGATTAATATTAGCTGCCATTGATGTAAATATTTAAAAATTTAAAGGTTCGTTTGGTGAAAAAATATATTGACATATTGATGATCATGGTCTGAGTTTCTTATTAAAATGATAACGAGAGTATTTTATTAATAATTGCAAGTTAGTATCTGTTTTTCGTACGGAAAATAGATCTACAGTGTAAAGTAACTTTGTCCTTATTTATTATCTGGATTAAACACAGCGAAAATTATCCAAATTTTAAATCAAGACCAATATTCATTTTTTATTGTTTAGATTATGCTACAAAACGAGAAAATTAGGCTGACCAAAACCCAATATCAAAATATAAATAGAGTTTTACATGTGCTAGTAGTTGAAATTTATTTTCAATTTTAAGTTATAGGCCTAACTTTTCTATACACAGTATTTTTATGTTGCCTGTTGATGCTATTATAAATAGAAATAAGGGTGACACAGAATAAACAAATGAATAATACATAGAAAGAGTTTGGAGTTAAGAAAAAGTGTTATTTATTCTCAATGTTTCTGGCCTAATTCAATCCGATATCTTGAATCCACTATATTAAGATTTAGCTTTATGTACTCTTCTAAAGAAAATTATTTTAAGGCATATCAGTTTTCCAAAAAAAAAAAGGTTTCCATAAAAAAAAAAAAGGTTTCCAAGCTGTATGGAAGTGTTAGAATAATTTATGTGGATGGATTTATATCAAAACTATATCAAAGTTTTGATATTCAATCTCCAGCTATAATCTTTACATATTTTTTTAATAATATAAAGATAACCATGATAATCCCAACCCGAGTATGTACTGTAGTCATTAAGTTTTAAAGACAATCTTTAAAACGAAACATTAACCATCCTTTAAACTGAATGCAAAAATGAAATAAATCCATAGAAGTAGACGTATTGGCCTAGGAGCGATCATAATATATGCGGAAATAAAATATGGTATACATTGTTAGAAAAAAAATATAGATAGAATACCATAACAAAATAAAATAAGATGCTGTTAAGATGACAGATTAGTACCGTCCATTACCTGCCAAATTTCACTTCTCTACTATTTAAAAAAAATCCCAACAGTTTGTGAGATTCCTAGCCACCTATTCCATGGATTACATTTTCAAATTTTTAATTATCAATATTTTATGATAAGTTGGATTGCTCTTTGTTGAAGATTTCAACTATCCTAGTTTTTTTTATTCGCCTAGAAGTGTTTTTATTAGATTATTTAGATTATGGTACCCCAATATTCTATTTTACAATTATTAATATACAATTTATCTTTTCTAGTTATTTGGGATAGCCCATCCGCCTTCCTGACTAATTTAAATTCTATACCAAGCTAAATAGTAATTTTATTTTATGTTTTGGAAATTTACATCCCACACTCGCAACTCCACTCCCCCCCCCACCTCCCCCTATTCAATTAGTTGAGGGAATTTTTGACTGTTGATAACGGGGAGATCACGTTTTTAGTCTGGGTAAGGTGTATCAAGGATATTTTTTCCTTAATGGTTTCCTATTCTACCTCCACGTAGATGCAGATATACTTCCATTATCTAGTCTTCACTATCTCTAACACATTTATTTATTAATTCTAATTGTATAGACCAAGCGTGGTGCTAAGACAAACAAAACACTTCATAGTTCAGATCGATGAGATCTTTAATCTCAAATTAATTGTCATTGATGAAATGTATCAGTTCCATGAGTGGCATTTTATTCTCTACATCACAAATTATACATCCAGTAAATAGACCTGAGCGCCGGAAACAGTTGTGCATTCTTGCCATTACCACATTCCTCCATGCCTTGTCATAAGAAGTATAGCATGCAGTGATGTGACCTGTCTGTCTTTGCTTGCTGCAACAGTGCTATAAAGTTTAAGCACGTAGGGTGAGCCGTTGTATTTATTTGTACAGAGTTTAATATCCACCATTCCAAATTTCAGCCTGGTATTTTTCTTGGTCTTGTAAATAGCTACGGCAGTAGTCATGCAATCTTAATCGTAAGGATAGAAATATAGTACATTTAAGTTTTTAAAAAAGTGACCGTAGTTTTTAAAAATAATATTTGAAAATAATTATTTTTGTTTTAAAAGGGGATTATAAAAGAAAAACAATTGCCTTTGTGTTTACCGGACATCCAAGTTTTATCCATGCGTGATTTCAGCACAATCTTAACAGTGTTTTTTTGCGTGAGAGAGTAACATAGAAAGAACAACTCTTATGAATGTATGAGTATATATAGAAATATAGGTTACACAGCATAACACCATTTAAAATATAATATATTTAAAAGAAAATTGATTCTAAATTTTATTCATATTCCTTGGCATAATGTCACATATTTTATTTAAATAAAAACAAGACAACACAATATTAGCTAGAACTGTGTTATCCTTTTTAGCATGCAATACATATTTCAACCTAACATAGCCTTTCACTCGTCTAAAATATTAATAATGACCTTACATTTAGACCACACTTTACATTAAAAAATACAATAATTTTAAATAATGCAGAGTGACAAAAAAGTAAAATACTCCATGAGACATGTATATAGAGCATTTAACTTTTCATCATAAATATTTCAATTTGATGAAAAGCACGGAGGTAGGTAGATGATAAAATACACACATCCCATAGACAAAAACCAACGAGATGAGGATTACGGGTCTCTAACTCCCTTTATAAATACCAGAAGGGTTGGAATGGGGGTTCCATTTGAGGGGACTATTTTGGGATGTCAAGGGAAAGGGGAGGAACTTACCAGCCTAGAGTAAAACAAGTGGGTTTTGACTTGGGGTGGGATAAAAGGGGGTAGTAGGATCTCAACTACGTAAAACCCAAATTCGCTCCTGTGTTTCGTGCATCTTTCCCCGAGATCCGGAAGTTGTCAGTGTATGTGGGAGGGGGACCGGGGCTAAGCCAACCTCCGTCCGGCGGCGGGCCTCTACAGTAACGCGTAACACTGCTGGGGGAATTCTCTACCTCGTCGTAAGTGGAAAGCCATTGGTTCCAGAGGAAGTGACGTACACTGAGGAGCCACATATGGAATGAGTGCTCACTTAGGTTGAGAGACAAATGCTGGGGTAGTGTATTCACCTTCCTACTATGTCCATTAGCTTAGAGGCATGTTCAATAAAAATTAAATTTTATCATTCACATACTTGTTATTTGTTGATGATAGAAAGAGAGTTCTGTTCTGACTATAAATTTGTAGTAACTTCAAAGACTTAAGATGGTTTGGTTTAAGTAATTAGTATCAATAAAGGAACATAAGCAAATATTTGGAAAAACCATCCTCAATTAAACCGATTATGATTAAAATAAGTCATATTTTGTTAGAGTAAATCAATATCAATTTTTTAACTCTTAAGTTTTGATATTTTGTTTTTGTGATTTAACCTTAAAAAGTTTGATTATTTTAGGGTAGCTTAAATATTGGAAGTGGTGATTTCTTCTAAATGATTGTGTCTCATTTAAACATGAAAATCATAAACACTCCATCTCGATACGGTTAAGGCACTCCACATTTAGTTTAGCTAAGAAGATGGGTTGAGGAAAATAGAATTTAAAGGAAGTGTGTCTACTTTTACATGAAAGGAGTGGTCAATTCATTTGTAACTATTCACCCGTTAGCGCACCAGGAATGGATTCTTATCTTTACTTACTAACATCTGGTCAGGGGCGGCTCGTGTAGGAGGGCTTTGGGGCAACTAAAACATATTTTGACATTCATTTCAATATTCTTATATTTTTTCACACGCAGTGAAAAACATAATTCAGTTTAAAAAATCGTTATATCTTATTCCCATTTTATTGAGGAAAATACCAACAACACAATATCGTCAACGCGTGATATAGGCCTAAGGCGTGCATTTGTTAATAGGCGCTTTGACAGACTGACCCAGCAACGCCCCTGAAATCTGCATTCGTCTCAGGGTGATTGTCATAACAATCTGACGTCACCTTCTTTGAACAAGCAAAGTTTCTTGGGCTGAGCTCATGTGAGGTCTGCTGCTCGGCTAACTGTCGTTGAGTTGTATTGTATGTGTGACGCTACCAGTTTTTACTCGTGTTTTCTATTACATTATGAATTATGAAAGTTTCCGATAAAAAGCAACTGGATTTTGACTCTTTATCATTAGAAGAAAAGTTTGAAATAAAAAAATGCGTTAGTGACCTGGTGGTATAGGGAAAAGGTATCAGACTTTTGTGCTGGGGGTCCGGGGTTTAATCCTCGGTCCCGGCACGGAATTATCTGATTGTCAAACCCTTCCTTAACCTTTGACAATACATGTATTAATCACAACTTGTGAATGTGTGGATTGCCAGATTTCCGGCTTGGTTCGGATCCATAGTTAAACTGTATGTCCTCCATTTCATCTCACTATCACCCTAACATTACATATTAACATAAGTGCGTACACCCCGTACTGGAAGTGAGACACGGTGCTAATAATAATAATAATAATAATAATAATAATAATAATAATAATAATAAAATGCAAGACCAATTACCTATTTGAATTTAATTCAAACAATTTAAAACGAAAAACTTACTGATACCCAAATTCTTAAAGTATAGAATGTGTATATTGTTCAAGATCGGGTAAGAACTTATATATATACTTTTTGATAACTGAAGTGTGTGTGTGTGTGGGTTTGCATGTGGTTATAAATTTCACGATGGGCAATCTTCGACTTTGAAAAAATCGAGTTGTAATAATTTATATATATATATATATATATAGTTTTCAACTACTTTTATTAACTTTTTACGTCTTATAGTGTAGTTTGTCAGCTAAATGTAATATGGTATAAGGTTGATATAAAGTAAGCTGTTGACTACCTAATTTAACATTTTTAAGAGAGCATCTTCCCTTAAGGTTAACCCACGAGCCGCCACTGTACCGGAATACCAGACCAATAATTGATACTTGCATTTAGTCCGCATTCCCAACAGTGTGGCACCTTGTGTGTAGTAAAACCCTCGTGTGGAATAAAATAACAGTTTTAAATACCATTCTGAGGATATTATCTGAATTTTGACACTATGATAGTATATCCGCCTACTGAGGTAAGTGCGTGATATATAATTATTGGATGCTCTAAAAATCAGCATTTACCAAGACATGTTTTTCTAATTTTAAAGTGGTAAATTAATGACTGAGAGATTTTGTGGTTTGATTAATTTACACTTAATTTTATGTATAATTTGGGCTTATGTTTAGGTTGGTACAGGAGTTCACTGCAAATACCCCATAAAATATTTAAAACATTGAAAAATACAAACTGAAACAATCTGACTAATTTTATTTAAAGAATGTATTAGTAGTTATATCTAAATTAGATTACCGTATTTGTAAAAGTGCATTACAGAAGTAAAGTTTCAGGTTTAATACTCTTAAACAAATACCTGATGGTTGAAAATAGAACTATTGAATCATATTTACCACCCTGATCAGGTAAATATTGAATCATATTTACCAACCTGATCAGGTAAATAGAATACGTACCTAGAATAACGAACCCATTTGGAAGATACGAACAATGATGGCTGAGTGGTAGAGTACTTCTGCTTGGAGCCTACAATTCTGGCTTTTATTGCCTTGTTGGGGAATCTGCATTGTATCCACTCTGAACAGGCTCCATTCAGACATTTCTCACGTGAACAACGTTACTAAAAAGTTCACATTGTATCCACTATAATTATGTGCATCATACTCACAAAATTCTGCTTTGTATCCATTCGGAATGGCTCTCCTTTTGACATTTATCAAATAAACAACTTCTGTTTTGTATCCACAGATGGCAGACGTTAGCTCATAATTCTTGTTTCGAAGTTTGGTACAGATAAACATAAGTGTGTTTAGTCACAAATCTGGGAGAGAGCAGCAGGATTGACCTCTTAAATAACTCAATACATGTTTAATAGAATGCCACAAAATAATTGTACTAAAATAAAAACTGGCACAGATAAACAAATATCTTATTATAATCGCTCAACCTTTCTTAATTAATTCATTCTAAGGGGCATAGCAACAATAAGGGGCACCAGTGTACCAGTAAATTTTAAGTGCCTTAATATTGGCAAGTATTTTAATTTTAATTTATTGATTTATAATCAAAAAAACCTATACTTTTCATATAAACATTACATCAATATATATATCTGAAATTTAATCTTATTATAAATAGGCTACACAGTAAATATAATATTGGCATGTTGGTGTGATAGCTGCAATATTAATTATAAGTATGCCCATCTTAGGAACAAATTTAAGTTAAATTAGTAATAAAAAATATAATCAAAAAGTAAACACTATTCAAGAAAAAATTAATATATTCAGAATAACCTCTACATTTATTAAAACATGGAAAAAGATATTTACAAAATCTTATAAAATAAAAGGTTTTAAATACCTTAATCCAACGTCTCTTTTGTATATACACATAATTAGATCGATTATTTGTAAAAAAAAACATTAAAATAATTTGATTGGAAAACTTTATAGTATAGTAGTTTCATTAGTACACACTTTTAGCCTTATTTTAAATTGATGCGATGTAAGACTCATACCCCTTGGTATTCTATTAGGAGCATAGTGCCAATGCCAAGAATAAATGAGTTTAACCCTAACCCGTTATAAATAAATTATTCAAGCATTCTATGGATCAACTATATTATTGTTTTTATAGGATTTAGTGAGTTATTTATTAATTTATTACTAATTTTGTAAAAAAAACCAATACATAGCGTCATTGTAGATTGTCTTTTCTAATTTTACAATATTAGTTTTTCTATAAATTCCATGTGTTGCCGTGAGTAAATGGTATTAGTAGAAATTTATTAAAGCTCTGTTTTGAATAATCAAGAGTGCTCTAATGTTGATGATATTTGCACAGCCCCATATAACTTTGAAGTAAATAAGATGTAATAAATCAAGTGAAAAGTAAATAGGCCTTAAGTTGTATGAAAGTAGTTTATAAGTCTTTATTTTTCAATACCTGCAAATTATTAGTAACAAACTTTATGTGAGGTTCCTAATATAAACTTTAATCATTAATTAGGCCTTAATATCTTACCTGATTAGCTTGTTATAGAAGATTATTTAGATAAAAATTGAAAGGATCATTTCGGGGTTCCTTTAGTGCGTATTAAATATTATATAGTTGCTCTTATCTAGATTCAATTATAGTTTGCCTATCCTAAGCTATCGGATTACCATTCTGATCTTTTATTAAATAGGCCTTAGCCTGATAACCTTTCCTATATCAGTTACTATCGAATTAAAGTTTCCTTACATTCTTATTTTTACTAGTTTTTTCCAACTCTGTAAATTTACCGAGGTCTAATTGAATAAAAACACTAACATCCTGCCGTGGATTAGGACCAAAATAAGACACATTTCCCATTAAACAAAAATGCAAATGGGGTATGTTTATAAAATGTATAAAAATAGCCAGGATTTAAAAATAGGGCTAATGAATCAAAATTGACATGTTTTAAATAAAATTGAAATTGTACAAAAAGTTAGGTCACTCAAGATTGCGTCACAACATAACGCCAGCAGTGGCATCTTGTGCGTGTGACGTCATTGTGTTAGGCGGACGTACCCCCCTACTATCGTGATTTTAACATCACCAATAACAAACTTTCTAGCTCCATCTTTTAGAATTTAACTATATTTAGTACATTTTTAAAATGTGACAATTATGTTTTTAACTAGTTCCGTAGTGCCACTTTGAATGATGCTTGGTTACCAATTAAGTATCACTAGGCTAGTATACCTAGATTTCCAGAGATAGAAAAAAGCGTGAGCCATTCTGAGCTTGGGGTTTCGTAGTATTTTTATATATATATATATACATACATACACACCTTCCTCTCAGTAGCCAAGGAGCGACCAAAACACAGCACAAGGGAGAATGTTAGAAACTTCTTCTGCCGTGCGATGTGCTGGCGTGAGAGTCTGCTTCTTGTTGTGGGCAGCCTCATTACACACCGGAGGTCCCCACAGAACTTTCGGGAAGGCTCGTGGATGTCCGGAAACATTCAGCATGCAGTTCACGCATAACGTCATTAGCAATAGTGACGTGGCAAGATGAAGCACTTGGAGGAGTTGCGACTAGCTGGCAACATAGTGTCATGTTGTATGGTATGTCCAGGTTGAATTAGAATAGCTCGTGTCAAGTGTGTGGCAGGGAAGAAAACGTATTTTAGGTTGAAGTGTCTCAACCGCTACAAAAGTTATCCACAAGAGGAACCACCCCTGCTATAGTATAATAATTGTGTCACTAATCAATTTTTTTTAGCACCGCGTCTTACTACCCGTTTGGGTTTTACGCTAAGTACTAATTACACTAATGTGTTAGGAATTGGAAAGGTTGAATATAGAGGAATTGAACCGGTATTTGCATGGAGATAGAGTGGAAAACCATTTAGAAAAAACCACCTCAGTTCACCCGACCGAGATTCTAACCTTGATCTCCCAGTCCTCGAAAGTCTATCTCAACACGAATATAGCAGTTAGCTAACTACGCCACCGAGTTGGGTAAATTAATCAATTCACTCTAGTAGTTGAACACGTTATTGCGTGGTCACGTGGTCTAAGCGTCATGTTTTTTTTAAATAAATAAATAGCCTCCGATACGGAGGAGGAAGCTCTAATATTAGCTATATGTTTTGAGGTTTGTTTTAACAAGTTAGTTAAATACTCTCTCCACTCAAATGCATCTACATTATCTTTAAATTATACCCTCCTTGTTCTAACAAAAAGCGTAAGTGTTAGGGAGAGCTCTTACAGGTATGGAAAAAATAATCTATTACAGCCCAGTGCCCTATCACTTCGGTTAGTAGACAACACGCCCCTGTCCTTCTGACAATAAATACACTCACTAAGAACTTCAAGTGGTTTATTATAGACAAGGGGAGTTAAACATTGCGACATTTCATTTTCGAAATCATTCATATTTAGTTAGAAGTGTATTATGTATTATATTTACATAACACCTCTCAATTAAATCGGACCCGCTTCGGGGCCCACATTGTCAAAGCCAAAACTCTCGCCAAAGACTAAACTACCGATGGCAGGTAGATATGGGTGTTCGTCTCTCTGTTGGGTGTACTGAGGGTGGTTTTTCCAAAATGGTTTTACAATTTTACTCCACGCATATGTGGTTAAACTTACTATTTATATTACCTTCTTCATCCCTAAACCAATAGCATAGTTAGCACTTAAGTGTATCACACAAGCCTAGAGAACAAGGTAATCATAATGAGTCAATGGGTGTCAAACGCGACTTGAATATTCAAATATAATTCGCTTTTGGTTGTTCTTTCATCGCTTCCTACAACCCGTCCAGGCTACAGGTATTTTAATTATTCCAATAGAGTAGTCGAGAATAAGGTAGAATTTTGAAGAATATAATATCTTTCTTTTCGTTTGGGAAGAGTGTGAAATCTTTTGTATTTTAGCAACCCTCAGTAAACCTGGCCGGGATCTAAAGTGTAACGGATAGATGTAGTGACTATTTTGCGAGTGCAGGGAGCGTACCCACTGTACCAAAACTTCTGACATCTACTTCTACTTTATAAATTAGAAAACTTAACATTTCAATTTCACAATAGATTTATTTAGTAGACATAG
>CABFOW010000093.1:422235-478365 GCA_902141385.1 Timema californicum | reverse complement strand
CTAGTTCTTCCCTATACACTCAGCTTTCTATTGTTATAATAATATCCCACTTTTAAACCAAATTTACATTTTTTAAATAAATGTATTGAGGAACCACACATATTTGGTTCCATACTTTAAGAACGCCGAAGAAGAAGCATCTTATTCAAAAAGTGTTCCATGAATCAAATTTAAAAACGTTCTATTCTTTTCCGTGTCCAACTTATACATTAAAACAAACGATACAATTTTGGCTATCGACTAGAGATGAATATATAATAAAATGTCAATTTAATATAAAGATTGAAATATATGGAAATGAATATGAACAATGTTTTTTAAAAGAATTAAAATGTTTGTTTGCATTTGTCAAAATTGACATTCGTGCAAGTTTGGAGGTATTTACATCACGTATTTTTCTTTTCTTGCTTCTTTTACAATAACGAGACCCGCCACACACTTGTTTGACAAAACTAAGCATGCATTGAAATAAATCATACCCGATGTTTAAAATAAATAAATAAGAGTCAACAAACCTTTTATAAGGATAAATATGTTTAATAAAAAGTTAAAGTGTTCTTCCATAGCTCTAAATTAATTATTTTAGTTATTTTAAACAATGTTATACGTTCTTCCTTCCGTTTTATTTTGAATGGAGGTAAATAGTGTTATTTTGTCAAGCCGGCAACACGCAACACAGTGTATTAAGCAGCGGCCGAACTTTGAAGTGCATAATTTAAAACGAAAATAAATTGAAATCTATTTACAAAATTAGAAAAATATATGGAAATACATGGTAGGGTGGCAAATAACGTTACAATATATGCCACAGATTATAAGCTGGGCACATTCTTTGGACTTTCACAAACACATGAGAAAGGTATTGTTTAAAAATAATATATCATTATACAAAACTACGCCAGGACTAGGACTTCAACCTCAGACACTTAGAACTGTCAGATTAAACAAACATGAATTTTTTCATCGGGTTTAATTTATCAAACATAGCTCAATATTATAAGAATTAATTGATGACTGTAAACTTTTGTATACATGTAGTCCTACATAAAATGTATGGCCTTTGTAAATTCTATCAAATTAATATTAATAATGTATGATGTAATACTTATTTGTAAATGAAAAATAATAATTTTAACAATACATATTCAATAATAGTAGTTTAATAAATAAAAGTATTTTAGAAATATATTCATACAAAGTAGACTTACCAATATTAATAAATATCAAAATAAATCAACGTTACATTATTTTTGTAATCAAACTGTGCATATTAAATTTTGTCATAATTTACTACCTAATTAATTTAATGTGAATATCTTTATGCTCTTACGCTTCCCTCCATATTAATATTCCTTCTTCGTGCAATCCTTTATATTTTATAATTACTTTAATTAAAAAGCTTATCAAATTAATGTTTGTTCCTCAGGTAATCTCTTAGAAATATAATTAAAATACTTACTGAATAAGCTACACGAACAATAGTGTCGTGTAAAGTAAATATAATGTCAATATAGAAGTAGTAAAATTATTCTAAAAATATTAATATTCAATTTATAACATTTTTGTCCTTTTTTCTCTCAAATAATAGTTTATACTTTTTATTTTGGTGTTCTTTTACACCTTTTTTGCCTTTTAATCCGGTTTAAATTGCTTACCGTTCTACTTATCATTTAGAAACAAACTGATTAAATTTATTTTTTGCCAATTTTGCCTTGTTACATTTTATGATTTTTACGATATCTTATCCCTCCCAGGTAAGTCAGGTACTTCATGCAAGATAAATGAATAAAGAAAAAGTAAAAGAAAAACTTAATGATGAAATTGAAACCAATGTGTTCAGAAGTGATACATGAATATTAAGAGGTTCTGGGCCATTTAGTAATAAAACATAAGCTTTCCACCAAAAATCCTCCTACAATTCTGAACCGATTACAACCATTGAAGTCTTAATTTTAATTTAAGATTTATATTCAGGAAAATGTTAGCAGACCTTTTATATAGTAAAAAGCTTTCTGATATATATATATATATATATANATATATATATATTATATATATATATATATATATATATATATATATATATATATACTGTATAAGTCACAATCTTATTGGACGAATTTCATAATGTTGACAATTAGTTGTAAATATGCACGTCGGGACAAAAATATTATATATCTAGGCTGTCAGAAGCTTGTCGGCACAACTCCTTCAATATATTTTAACCGATTTGAATCTTTAATGTCTTAATCTTTATGTCCCGACGTGCATATTTACAACTAATTGTCAACATTATGAAATGCGTCCAATAAGTTTTTGACTTATATATTTCATATATATAATAATTTCATATATATATATATGTAATTAGTATGGAAATAAAATACATGTCCTTCTAAACATCATCTCATTAATATACTACTATAAAGCCAAATGGCTGAATCACTTACTGACATTAATGTTTACCCACTTCCAGATGAACTAGAAATTTGTAATTTGGCAAACTTATAAATTATATCATATTCTGAAAATTGTAAAATGATACCTGGACACGGGAATCGAACCCGGAGGTCCCGGGTTTGATTCCCGTGTCCAGGTGTAATTTTTCAATTTTCAGAATATTATATCTATGAGGTAGTATCCTCTCTAAAATGAATCAACAATAGCTTCGGCTATTTGTTTCATTATAAATTATAGCCTGTGAAAGAAGGTAGAATTACAAAAAGTTAAAAATTTCAACTTTTAACACCCGAAAAAAATTCTAAATATCGGAGTAACTTTAAATCGGTGTCGACCTTTCTTTGCAAATCTCTTGTGGCTAAACGGTAAGACCTATCGAAAAACGGCTCTGGAATTACATTAGTTTACATCCCCTTGAAAATAAAACCCACTGTGGGCTTGGAGGTGGAGCCTCCAACGAAAAAGCGAGTAATATATACTTAACATAAAATTTATTGTTTTTGTTTGCATCACATGTAACTACTAGTAAGATATATAGGCATTCGCATAATTACGATGGTGAAAAATATACATAGTTTAGGAGAAATGTACTCGCACTTTGTGGGGGTAGACAACGCATTTTTAATCAACCTTAGTGCACCCGAAAGGGATTCGAGCCCCGACCTCCCCGTAACCAGAAGACCAAACCATACATGTATGATTCCTTATCCCACGTTCCCACTGTTATGGATTCCAAAAAAAATAATATATATATTTCATTTCTTTTTAAATCTGAGGTTCTGCCGCATGCCGGTAAAAGCGGTCCTATCAACACTCCCGACAAAATATAAGTTCTTCGTTTGTGAGAAGACGTCCATCACTCTGATGTATCATCCTTTATCATCAACAANCCTCGGTGGTCTTGCGGTAAAGTGTTCGTCTCAGGAGCCGATGCTCGTGGGCTCAAACCCAGGCAGGGTTGACGTAGTTTCTTGAGTATAAAAATCTGTAGCACAAATTTCTTCCGAGTGGAAGTAAAGCCATCGGTCCAATGTCGATTGTGCCATGTAAAATAACCCTGGACGGTGTGTTGAAATACCTTTCCTGGCAAACTTAGTAGGTACTGTCACCCACGCTCATAAACATTCTTGTGTACTGATATAATTAGTCGTTACAGAAAGTGCACGTTAATTGACTCAAAATAAAAACAAACAATAACCTTCTGACCAAATATATCAAGATAAGACCCAGAGAGAATCGATGATGTAATATCAGGAAAATAATAGAATCTCCTGTTTAAGGTGGGATGTATGGGAACGCAAGCTAGTATCTATATTTTTACCATTTTTATAACGAAAATAATTTTTAGTCAAATTAATGCGATATTGATTTATAATATATATTAATTTTGATTTTCTATACAAAGAAATTTTAGTGATTTTTTGAATATTACGTAATTTAACAAGAACTTTTTCTCTTAATTTGATAAGTGTATGTTCAAAGGTTACTTTGATCATGGCGTATATCCAAGAACTTGAGAAGTGCCACCGACATCCCAAAGCCCTGCTCGGATAAACGATAAGAGCCAAACAGTGGTTTGGGAGGCTTTCACCCATCCCCTCCATGGAGTCACAAAAAATAAGTCTGACTTGAAAGTTTCTTGGCAAAGCATAGTGTCGACATAATGCTGATGGGAGAAACCAATTTGCGCTCTGCAATGAGGTTCTCGTTAGCAGAGTTCATCTGCCAAAGGAGCGACTGATTAGGGGGTGTAGTAATGGGTTCAGATGGCGGTACTGGTCTGAAGGGGCCTTGACCATTACGTCACCTCGCTTCCTCCACCTCAATACATGGAAGCAATGGCTCTCCAACTGGTGACCTCTACCGGCCCAGTGCGTCTCATTTCCATCTACTTCCCTCTCTACCACCACCGGCTCGACCGGGATACGAGAGCTGAGATGGAGGCGCTGCTTAGAGGTACCACGTCTGTTTTAATTGAATCCAAGGCACGTCCCCAATGGTCCTCAGACACCCACTCTGGAATGCCTGCATCCTCCTCGTATATGTGTCCACCATGTGGCCCCATGCAGGACACACATAGTCGAGGATCGGCTTGAGCAACTGCGTGTGCAGAGTCAGACCGTTCCTTGTAGACAGGGCACTACACCTGGTAAGCAGTGGGTCTAGGATTCCCAGCATTTGCCTCAACCTGTTGAGTCTCTCAATACAGTGTAGTCACTAGGTCAGTTTGGTATGCAGCTTAAGTCCCTGATACTTAGCACTGTTCGCCCATCTGATCTGCTCTCCGAACAACCGGAGGTGGGCCAGCCTGTATAGCTTTCTTTTTCATGTGAATAACACTTCTGTACTCTTCTCAAGGTCAATACTTGTCTTTCAGGGGGCATCCTCCCTCCAACTGCCTCGTGTGCATCTAGAGTCACCCCTCCACCAGCTCCGCTCACCACGACTCCGCTACTAGAGCCGTGTCATACGCATACAGTGCCAACTTGGTGTCTGAGGATTTAGGAATGTCATTCATAAACATACTGAAGAACACCGGGACCACGAGGGAACCCTGCTGCACTCCAGGCGGATGTTTCTAACTTGGAAAGTGGCGTTCCCAAAGGTAGTGGAGAAGGTGCGGTAGGATAGATAAGATTGTACAACCTTACCTAGGTAGTAGGGTAGGTTCAGGGAGAGGAGTTTGAAAAGGAGACCTTCGTGCCAAACATGGTCGAAGGCCTTTGCCACGTCTAGAAAGACAGCACCAGTCAGCCTGTTGTTGTTGAAGTTCCTCGCGACATGCTCCACGAGCCGGACGAGTTGTTGAGACGTAGCGTGCCCCTCCCGAAAACCGAACTGCTCATCCACCAAGATGCCCGCCTCGCGAACATGTCAGGTCAGTCTCTTCAGTAAAAGTCTCTCGAACAACTTGCCCAAACAGTCGAGCAAGCTGATCGGTCGGTAAGACGAAGCTAGGGCTGGGTCCTTACCCGGCTAATGAAAGTAGAGGACTTAGGCGTATTTACAGAGTTCGGGGAATTTACTCAGGAGCAGTATGGCATTGAATAACTCCACGAGGAAGTTAATCGCCTCCAAAGGCAGCTTTCTGAGAACCGCGTTATTGATACCGTCACGTCCTAGGGCCGTGTTTATTCTTAGAGCGGCTAACGCCCACGACATTTATGTTGCCTCTGTGGGTTTAGGTTCATCCAAGGGTCAGTGCGAGATCCCACCCATAGCCTGAACCACTTGCGCAATGTGCACCAGGTCTGACGGATCGTCAGTTGGTACAAATTTTGCCTCTAAGTGCTCAGCGAGAGCATCGACCTTCTCCTGGCTGGAATTGGCCACCCCATTATGACTTACAATAGGGGCCTTGATGCGGGGACCCATATAAAGTTCCTTTGCTTGCACCACAGGGACCTATCCTGGGTGCACAGGCTCTCAATATTGTTCTCCAAGACACTGGCCCGGTATTCTTTGATCATATTGCGAACCACATAGACTTTGCGTCTCCAGTTGGCCTTGTCAACCGGGTCTCTCGAGAGTTGCCAAGCCTTCCTAGGCCGATTTTTCTCCCAGACGTGCCTGAAGATAGAATCGGGCAAAGAAGCATTTGGCGCCCTCTTAAGACTGTGGATCGGGGCCAAAGCTTCAAGCGACCCCTTGATGGCAGAAGTTATTAACTCCGTACCACTATCGATTTCTGCTGCTGTTCACATTCGTGAATATGTAACAGCCAGTGCACTTAAGGTCGGGTTTTTCGGGGACTATGAAGGACTCTGCGCGTCCCAGGTTCACAAGAACGGGAATGTTATTCGAGTTTATCTCAGCTAGAGACATCAGCACTAACAACCTTATGATCCCTCTGGAGACAAAGAAATTGAGGACGTCCGGGAAACCAAGGGTATTGTGAGGGAAGTGGGTGGGGTTGGGAGGGCCGGAAGCCACCAAGCCATGTAGATCCATAACGTTGTGGAGCAATCCACCACGATCGCACATAATTCTAGAGTCCCATGAAGGGTGCTTAGCGTTGAAATCACCTCCGATTAAAACAGGTACCTCGAAGCAGCAACTCCATGTCAGCCCTTGTAGGCCGATCGAACCGGTGGTAGGGAGGGCAGTAGATAGAAATGAGACGCACTGGGCCGGTAGAGGTCACAAGTTAGATAGCCATTGCTTCCATATGTTGGAGGGGAGGAATCGATATGACGTGATGGTCAAGGATCCTTCTGGGGGGGAGCTTAAAAGGTCAGTTGACCCTACTGTGAATTTTAGAAAATTAATGGAAAAATCAAAATGAAGGCTCAAATTTTAGAAGTAAAATATAACAAAATAAATTAAACAATTTTTACACGCAGACATCTCTTAAGCTGGGTCCACATGTGCGTTATTTGTCCACCTTTATTCATTGTTCTATATGACTCACGCAAGAGTGGAAAAAATATTGGTTTTCATGTACGAATATTTGTCGTGTATAGCGAGTAACGAACATTGTTCCACATAGAGACAGTAAACTACCACGCATCAAAGAAGACTAATACTCACCCGAGAGCAGTTCATCCCCGAATACAGAAAATAGAATATGTGGCCAGCAAGAGTGACGGAACTGTGGGGGACTCTGCCTCCTGGAAATAACTTAAACCCTCCTTGGAATAGATTTCACCCCTAGATATATTTCAAATCCTCTGATATTACAAAATATGAAGCTGAAAGTGGGCCATAAATCAAACTACACATGACTTTTAAATGCATTCTTTTGTCAAAAATTCTGGAGAAGACCGCTTGAAATAACTACTAGACTAGAGGCATCTAGCTTGCAAAAAGATTAATTGGAGTAAAGCTCTAAATAGCTTCCAAGGTATCAAATTTCAAAATTTTATAGGTGAGGACAGCTTCTAGATGCATGTGATTTTGAAGAATTTTCAGATAAGGACCACCCCAAATAGCCTAATTTCTGAAACAACTCAATTTTCAAAATTTTGTTGGTGGAAAACCACTTCAAAGCTTATCCTCTAGAGGTATCTAAATATCGAAAAAAAAATTAAGGTAACGATAGCTCTATATAACATCGAGGGGCATCCAAATTTCAAAAATGTCTGGATGAAGAACACTTTAAATAGCGTATAAAAAATCTGATCCATAAAAATAAACAAGGCGAAAACTACTCCTTAGATCATCCGTCCTCCCTTCTTCACCCATAGAGGCCCGCACAGTCCTTACCGCCCAAATAATCTTGTACTTGGGACAGCCCCCCTACATCAAGGAGTGGCTACTGAGCAGTTCAGGCACTTCAAGGGAGATCATCTCTCCTCCTGGAACCTACCCCTCTCGTGGTAACCACAACAGAACCCACACCTAGTGTTAACGCGGCAATCCCTCCGCACATGCCCAAACCAGAAACAGTTCTTGTACTGAACTGGGCCACCAGGAAACTTGTACTTCTCCACCTTGATGTGGATCCCATACAGGAATGATATGGAGTACAGCCTTGCGGTATACTCCCCGAGAGTCAGAGAGACAACGCAGTTTGGTAACCACTGCCTTTCTCCAGTCCTCTGATCCCGTTTCCACCGGGAGAGCGTTTAGGTGACCGATTTCATGGGAAAGCCCATCTCCTCAAGCTCTTCGTGGATGTCGCCAGGGTTTGTCCATGCTATGAGTCCTTTCACCACAACCTTGACCAGTTGCTCCCGTTCCAGATCGTAGGACCAATGCTGGATCCACAAGCTAGGTAAGAACTTCTGGAGGGCGTAGTAAGCTTCCTCTGACCCGCACTGGAGGTGCACTTGATCCCCCTAAAAACTGACCGCCTCCACAGGCTCTAGAACCTTGGATTGGATGGCCCTTGCCACCTTGGAGTAGTCACACACACCACCCACGATGATGGAAGGGATCTTTCCCTTGGATTTTTTAGCCGGCCCAGAACCATTAATACCAGGCTTGGGTGAGGCACAGATTGCGTTGTTACCCTTAGGTTTCCACCACTTTCCACCTTTGCCCAATGATGGTGCACCCTGTCCCAGGCCACCGTTGACCTCATTCTCATCACCAGAGATATCACATAAATGGTTAGAGTTGCCCCCAGTAGCTTCCTGGTGTTGCCGGCCTTATCCTTTCGATGGAGTATTACGGTCTGAAATCCCTCAGACTCATCATCAGACTCATGGCCTGACTCATCACGCATCAACGGGAGGTATATTAATTGAATACAGTCCCTCCGCGTCCACGGAATCGCAGGAGCTGTCGACACGCGCGAAGCGTGTGATCTGGTATTCCTAATCTGAAAAAAATTCAGACAGGCGTTTCTTACCTACCGACACCCCTTGGTGGGAGATGTCGGAGTTGACGTGGGCTTTCGACCTACCTTGCGATCATGCTCGCTTCAGTGCTGCTTGCAGCGGTATTTACAGGCGAAAGACGGTTGGGCTTTCCTTGGTCAGGGTTTCCGTTGGCACCATTAGGTTTCTACCCATCGTGCTGGTGGGAGTTTTTGCCATACTTCCCAGTTTGCGGGCTGTTGGCCCTGAAAAAGGCCTCCAGTTCTTTTGGCCGTCATTGGCACGCACACCTCCGGTAGTTTGAGGGGCCCCGCTAGAATCACCCGCATCGTATGCTGCCAACGCTTTGTAGGCTGCTAGCACAGACCAACGAACCTGTAATAATACAAGGGTTGTATTGTACAATCGAAGCCCCACCCAACCCGATGCTGCATAGACTATCGTCCGATTCATACTACCCCCTCCAAGAAACGTCGACATTAAATATCAAATCACCTACAATAGTATTCTTCACTATTGTAGTTCCATGACACTTCAAGCAATATACAAACAATTTATTTCAATATAATTCATTATCAACTCTCTACAGTGTAAACTGTTAATATACGTACCCTCTAGATAATCTGGCTTGGACAGCCTAGTAACCTGGCTGACTTCAAAACGTAGTAAATCGAGGAACGAGGCAACCATGGCTTGATGTATCATCACTCGTTGTTCCGACCTGGCTGACATAAATGCATCTGATGGGCGTTTTTCCTGCACACCTGGCGAAAAGAAGATGCGAATATGGCTGCCCTCTGTGGGTGGGTTGGGGCAACAATCACCTGTTCTCTGACGTCAGCAGCCAATCCGTCGAAAATATGTTTTGTCAACAAACCAGAGAATTGACTACACGAAGTGGGATGACCAATCAGTGACCTACAAACAAGATGGCCTACGTGAGGGAGACAGCATGATCCTCCCAAAATGCGACGTCACCCGGCTTAAAATGTACTATCCCTATCATAATACCTTCGCAGTTAGCTAACTACATAATATGAGTGTTTAGAATATATTATTCGACTTTTGAATTCGGCACCGGCGAGGATGGACCTCCGTTATATTTATTAAAAGTTAGACTTTTCAATTCGGCACCGTAGAGGATGTAACTCTGTTAGATTTATTAAATGTTGTACTTTTGAAATCGACGCCATGATGGATAGACTGTGGATATTATTTTATATCGTCAGGAGACGAATTCTAAAATTCTGGACATTGTAAAGGAAATTTAAAATACGTTGTTAATATGTTTTGTTTAAATTATGGAACTCTAACTATTTAATTTAATTTTGTTATAGCTGAGATAGGCTGATATTTCTTAATTAGATATGGGCATTATTTAAATGCGATTTTCTAACTAAATGTAACTTCAGTTTCATGTCACCACTTAAGGGTTTGTTTCTTAAAGATGTTATTTATTTATCAATGTTTGCTTGTCTAAAGTAACGTAATGTTAGTTGAAATATATTTAAAATCCTGTATCTTAATTATCAGAACTTTCCGTATTATCCTTGCTTTTGTTGTTGTACATTTAAATTCATTTGTTTACAATTCAATATTTTGTGTAAAGTAAATTTGGTAAACTTCTAATGTTCATTAACTTAATACCCCTGTTAGACTTTGTTTAGTAATTGAACGATACTGATAGTCCCACGTGAGTTTGCATTAGGTTTGAGATGTTAAACTCTCGTGTATATTTTAACGTAATGTTTTTAGTTAAAATATGTATTGTAGTACTTGAAGGTACTTTCATTTTGTGTCAAATTTAATATTTAAAGTCAAGATATTTAAAGTAAAAGAATGCAAAATCATGATATAACATTACTTTGGAAAGGTTAATGTTTTCGTAATGTCTGTAGATAAACAGACGCCTTTGTAACAATTTAGAAAGGCTCTTCAAGCTTTTTATATTTTCTTGGATAGATATTGATTTACTGTTTATTAATATCTTTATTGATATAATGCTAACGTGGTCTAATTGCATTAATCTTCTTTAGCATTAATGTATTCAGCTATGTTTTTCTTCGTTCTACTAGATAATAGAAGAGATTAATGTCACTAAAATTACTGTTTGTTATTTTTGAATGAATTAAATTACTCTTTACATTTAACTCTCGCTTATTCTTTTTTCTCTATAATATTGTTATGTTAGATGACTCCCTCTTATACATGTAGTATTTTTGTTAGTGGCCTATTACTACGAGGTATAAAACTGAGTAAGGGGGCGTTACAAACCGAAGCCCAAGGATGCCATACCGGATGCCCCGGTGGATCCATCAGTGGCACGTACATCTCTGGTAGTTGGAGGTGCCCCACTGACTTCAACCTGGCTATCTGCACCCACCTCCCCGGTAGTTGGCCACCGCATTGTCCCTGGAAAGGGCCTGATTGGCACCCGCCCCAAGAAGTTCCAGCGACTCCTGGGGGCAGCCACCAGTGGCACTCTCACCTCCGGTATTTGAAGGGTCCCAAAGCTGGCTTCTCTAGGTTGGCTGCTTGTTACGATCGCCTCCCTGGTAACTTGGGAGGTCACGCCAGCCTTGTTGGCCCTGGAAAGGGCCGATTAATCTCTCGAAAGTGACTCTTGCTGAGTTCGGTCAACGGCATCTTACCTCCGGTATTTGGAGGGGCCCCGCTGGCTTCACTCGGTTGGCTGGTATTTGCGCCCACCTCCTCGGTAATTTGGAAGGTTAGTCCAGCCGTGTTGGCCCTGTAAAGGACCAATTCGTCACCCCAAGGACGACACCTTGTACTCCCATCCCAAAATGTGAAGTGAGGAATGATGGTCAAATACAAACAGAGCTAACGTATTTGGGGAAGGTTTTCACCCGGGTAAAAAGAGGGGAGGTAAGGTTGCAAAATTGCGCCGAATGACCACTAGCGCTCGTAGACGACGCGGAGGACACAGAAAAGCAGCTCTGCCATTTAATTGAAGTGGGGACTGCAAGTGAGATGTCGTTTTGTTTATCCTCCAGCAACAGTCAGCTGGGGCAGTTTCCTGAAGTTTGGGCGTTTTCTGGCAACATAAATTATTATTATTATTATTATTATTATTATTATCACCGCGTCTTACTACCCGTTCGGTTTATACGCACTTACGCTAATGTGTAATGGTAGGGTGATTGTGAGATGAAATGGAGGACCTACAGTTTAACGTGGAATCCGAACCACGGTGGAGACCTGGCATTCCCCACATTCACAAGATGTCTTGTCAGAGGTGAAGGAAGAGTTTGGTAATCAGATAAATTTATGCCGGGACCGGGAACATAAATTCGCCGTGAGTTAATATCTACTACAAATTATTAGAATCTATTAGTTCTTGTATTTATACTGTTTATAATGTTTATGGTATTTTGAGTGTAAGTGTTAAACGGGATGTTCAACATGCTACAAAATATTTTTTCGATCAACAATAATAACTTTTACTATATGATTAGTGTTATTTTGGCTGAGGTCCTGGGTTCGATACCCAGCGCCTCTAAATATGTATGTGAAGCAATGGGTCTGGAATAGGGTTAACTCAAATTCTTGAGGACAATTGAGGATCTACTTCAAGAAGGAAGTAGCTGACATGACCTAGGAGACCAATATTTATTGGCTGGAGGATTCATTGTGCTGACCACATAACACCCTCTATCAAAAACATGCAGCGGCTGACTAATCGGTGTAATTCACGTGCCATGGAATTTTTTTAACGTGTTATTTTATTGTTATTGATAATATCTATAAGAAGTGAAAGCTGCAGATAATATGACCTAATGATTGTTATTGATAATATCTATAAGAAGTGAAAGCTGCAGATAATATGACCTAATGTGATGAACATATGAAATTATATCTGGTGTCGTTTCTATCTGTCCAAAATTAAAATTAAAATTGATAGGTACATAATATAACGTATCTCATAGGCTCATGTCATTCCACATTTGCTCTGAAAAGATTCACTATTTAAGTTTTGATTCCATTATCCTATAACAATATGTAAAAATAAACCGATTCGATACAATACAGGCAAGTGTAGTTTCCATTTAATTCTCTATTTTATGACAAGGCTGAAAAAAATAATCTTTTATTGGGGAACTTGATGTATTAGTACACCTATACATGAATATATGACTATTGGCTTGTTTTTAAGTACCTAAACAAAATACTAAATAAAATTTATTTTTTGTCTGGATTTTACCTGTCTCAATTTAGAAAAAAATTCTTGAGTTATTTGAGTTCCTCATCTTTCATCAAAGTGTTCATAATCCAAAATTAATTTTTGGTGGTGTGACACAAATACGATAAACATATTTTTTTTGTAAAAACAAAAAATAAAAATACCAGGTAGATTTTTTTTAGTATGTATATAATGTATACAGACTGAAAAAAAAAGAAATTTTGAGAAATAGGGTAGCCAGAGGAAAATAATGGAGGGAGAGATAAAAAAAGAAAGACCACAAAACTACTTGTTAAAACTCACTTTTGTTTTATAGCTAATTCAAGGTAACATTGAGGTACAACAAGTCAAATAATACCTAAGAGAACATTCTTGAAGAATCAAATAACAAAGCGCCCACTGATAAAACTTTCGTTTCAATTATCCACCTGGTTTACGTGTGGAAATCATACGGAAACCTGGCGGAGAAACTCCTCGTCCTGCCGACTGACCCCGGAGCCTCTCTTTATAACAAAACGTGCACTGACCAGTTGTCGAACCGGGATCGGCCGGTTCGGTGTCCGGCCCTCTTTTTTCGCTCCCCCTTTCTCTCTCAATGTTTACCCCCACCCCCGTTTCCGTCCCACGGCCTATCACTAGATCACCTTGTCCTCCCGCAATCCGCGGGTGGAATTTACGTTCCCGCCGGTGCAATAATTTTTATTTCTCCCCCTCTTTAGTTTCTCACACCCTGTGAAGCAAATATTACCCACAGGGTGAAGTTTATTTTATTTTCACACCGGAGCTACGTATGAAATATCTGCGTAGCCCTGGTGGCGGACCGCTATTGTTCCCTGACCGACCCCGGCGGCTCCTCCGAGCAGGACCAAGTCTCTCATCACGTTACCCCTTCTATTCCCTATGTTTCTTGTTTCTTTCCTGTTTCCACTACGTCCCTCTCCTTTGTACTTTGTGTATATTTTAAGGTCCTGGCGACCCTTCGTGTGCTACAGGGTGGTTTTTTTTAAATATATTTTCTCACCCCTAACCCAACGACGGTATTATTCAGCCCGCCAGGGCACCATATCTTGTCTACTTGTGTTATGTTATATGTTTGAATGTAGTGTATGTTTTAGAGAGCCCCTCGGGGCTGGTGTTAATTATTTTTTGTTAATTTATGTTTTTCGTGTCATTATTCATATTTATTATTGTTAGATGTTTTGAAATAAAATAATCACATACAAACAAACAAACAAATAACAAAGCTATTATAATTATTAGCTACGGTAATAGCCACAGCTAAATATTATATTCTTTATATTGAAAAATGACACCTGGACACGAGAATCGAACCCGAGACCTTGTGTTTATTATGCCAATGTTCTCATCACTGAGCTATCCAGGAATCGTCCCGTGCCCAGAGTCATTCTTCACTCATATTTTTAAGGCAGAGTCTATGAATGACCTGTAGAAATCGTCGGCTACAAATGTTTGATCAATTTAACCGATGATTTCCACACGTCCATAACAGATTATGCCTTAAAATATGAGTGAAGAATTACCCTTATCACGGGAAGAGTCATGAATAGTTTAGTGGTAGAGCATTGGCGTACTAATCTAAAGGTTTCGTTTTTGATTCCTGTGTGCAGGTGTTATTTTCAATTTAAAGAATAAAAAAACATTCGTTTCATCGTAAATTTCAAGAAAAAATATTAATGTCAAGAAATACAAACTGAAACATAAATTAAATTAAATTAGTATTTTTTTCAGCTTTCATTTTTGATTATAAAATTAATTTAGGATATCGGTTACTAATAACTTCAAACTAATACTTTAACACAGAATTTCCTAGTAATAAATAACATTAAAGGCAAAACAACCCTCGGAACAAATAATAGGTAATATCAAGAAACATACCCGCTTTGGTGGCCGCATGGTCAAAGACGCTACACTTTCAATAGACTAGACTAGACTGCCAATGATGGGGAGACGCAAATGTGGGTATACTTTCTCTCAATTCAACCTTCATCATCCCTAGCGGGTTAGCATAATTAGAAAATAAGCGTACAAAATCCGAGCGGGTAGTAATACGTGGTGCTAAAAATATACATATATCTATATCTTTGAAAGATGGAAATGAAAAAGTAAAATGTAGGCAGTTTCTTCCCTTTTCATGGTAATCTACATACATTACATATTAAATAGGGACTTTAATTATAATCATCCGTTTGTATGTATAACTTTTGGAAAAATAAATTTCTCAATAAAATAAAACTCATGTATGATATTCCTGGTGCAGCGTTATTCAATTAGAAATATTATTTTTTATGACTAAAACAATAAATACTTTCGCAAGTACTCTGTTAAAAAGCATTACCTATGGACGTATCGCCTGTTTTGTAGGGCAACAGAACATCGTCCCCAAAGACTATTGTCCTGCCAAAAAAATGTAACACTTGATTATATAAGGTTTGAAGCATGAGGCATGAGTCACGGCTATTGCCTCACATTTGATTAGAAGAGCTCGTATGAATAAGTCTACAAAGGCTCAAGAGATTGATGTACAATGATATCTTATCTACAATGACAGTGCACAATATTTGATTGAAGTGTAGATATATATACATTCAAGAACAATTACAAAGGTCGTTATAGTTTGGAGGTATTCGTCTTCACAGGTCGCAGCAACTTTAGTTGAAAGTATCGGAATACACTGCAGATGGTTGTTCAAGGTATTGCTTTTTATAGTTGTTTTTATGTTAGTAAATGAACCTGGTCACAGAAATATGTCATAGGTGTTCAAATTAATAGTTTTCATTTGAATATATATTAGTAGTAATTATATTTGTCATTCGTTCAAGAATATCCTGCTAAGGATCGTTACTTATAGTATTAAAATCTACTTAAAAGTAAAATAATATTTTTTTAAATCATACCTTATCTGATAAGCTGATGTTCTTACTACCCGTTTAGTATCTCCACGTAGTATTACTCATGGGGTAAGAATGGGCGACTGTAGAATTGAGAGAGAATGTACCTGCGTTTGTATGGAGAGATCGGGAGAAAGCAATTCCCTTCTTAATACATCCAACCAGGATTAGAGCCCTGACGTCTCCATCCCCAGCAAATCAGACAATACGAGACTAATGCCTTTGGCTATGTGCCAACTATTACATGTTGTTAATCAAACTCAATCATTGAAATATCTATTATTTCTAGTATAATCTAATATAGATTATAACCCTTCACGTAACAGTTTAAATACAAAACAACCAAACGGTCAAAGGCGCTAATCTCATATTGTCAGTTTTGCTAGTGTAAACTTTCAAATCTGCCGGGTAGAATTAGTTTCTTTCCACATTAATGTATCCTCACTCTTCCCCCTCAAGCAAATGCTGGTATGCAAAGACAACATTTTATGTAGAGCAGTCACATTGGCACCCAAAAATTCTTGTATGCCAGATACAATTCAACTACAGTAGAAGGTGAAATGACAGTTCCAGCTCACTTTCTCCCATAAGGTTAACATTGATCCTCCACACACAGAATGTGGAGGATCACTTTCTCCCATAAGAATAACACCGATCCTCCACATTATAAAGTAGGGTCACTTTCTCCCACATTGATCCTTCGCATAGAGCCGGTGGGTCACATTCCTACAAAATAAAAGCATTGATCAGTGATGGATAGGGAAATATTATTTTGGGGGTTAACCATATTCTCGAGTTTTAGCATTGATCCTCCACATTATGAAGTTGGGTCACTTTCTCCTACATGTCATGACAATGTGGGAGAAAGTGATCTTCCACATTCTGTGTGTGGAGGATCAATGTTAACCTTATGGGAAAAAGTGAGGTGGAATTGTCATTTCACCTTCTAATAACTACTGCACTGCTGAATACATTATCCTCGCTACAGTAACACTCAGACAACGAATGGTCACCATTTTAATACCAGCCCCGACAAACCAATAGTACCTCATGCCCAAAAACATAATTTAGATTTTTATTCACGCTATAGAGTTAGATTTATACTAACGCTCTCAAATAGTTGCAATGCTTCCCATTTTCGTAGGTGGGAACTTGCTTAGCAATATATAACCGAATCCAGGCACCCACTCCACCCCCCACCCCCCTTTTCCGGCCTAAACCTTAGATAACCTTTTCTCCTTTCTTTCCAAGCATATCTACTCACACCAATCAGTAATTTCTATTTAAACAATAATAACCAATATTATAATTTAATTTAATAACTATATATTTAAATATAAAACAAAAACAGCATTCTATCTATCTAAAGAAAACAGAGACACAAGTTTGAACAGGCAACTGCCGAAGCCAAGCCTAAACCTTTTTTAAAATCAAGAAACAGGCAACCACAGAATCTAAATGATCATGATCAACCTATAGCTTTGCTGACATAGTCCAGTCCGGGTTTTTCTGAAGAAGGGGAATGATGTTCCCCGATTTATTTGTATGTGTTTTAATTGTGAACTTTAAGGCCTAAAGCTTTCTATCATGTAGGGCCTGCCCTTCCATTCTCCTTTCAATGTTAAATTTGATCCTTAAAATCATTAGAGTAATATTAGTACATAAGCGTATAAGCACATAAGCGTATAAGCACATAAGCGTATAAACGTGGTACTAAAAAAAAGTGTATTATTTCTTTAAGTAATTTACAAATCATAGGGCCAAATGAATCAAATAAAACCCGGAATCCAAATTTTAAGACTTGTTTTGCCCTCTATAACATAAACAGTGGTAGTTTCTTGTACAAAGACAGCAAGTTCACCAAACATGTTTAAATAATCGACTAGATAGTAAGGTCTATTATGAACATTTATTTTTCTATTTCACTATAAAAATATCATTTTTTTCAGTATCAAAATGGAGACAGAACTACCATGGAACATAATTCTCGCATCAATGGCTGTCTTGGCTTTCATCTACTGGTACTTCACCTCGACTTTTTCATACTGGGAGATGAGGGGAGTACCTTTCGTCAAGCCCCTACCCGCCTTTGGGAACATCGCTGACTATATATTATGGCGGAACACTTACCAAGAATCGTGTGTGAAAATATACAAGCAGCTGGAAGGCCAAGCCTTTGGTGGCTTCTACGACGCCCAAAAACCAGTATTACTTCTACGTGATCCAGAGATAATCAAGCAAGTAATGGTGAAAGATTTCGCTAATTTCCTCGATAGAAACCAACCCATCCCTGAGAAGCTATTCCCTTTAGGTAGCCATCTGTTTTCTCTGACAGGTAGCCGCTGGAGGAAGTTAAGAGTGATGCTCACGCCTACATTTACTTCTGGTAAGATGAAGATGATGCTTCCGACCATTGTGGAATGTACCAGAAAACTAATTTCTAGTCTGGAAACATCCGCTGACAAAGATAATTTTCTTGAAATGAGAAGTGTAATCACAAACTTCACTACGGATGTCATTGGTTCCTGTGCGTTCGGCTTACAGATCAATTCCATGAAGGACCCCGATTCAGAGTTCCGCAGGATGGGAAATAAAGTATTCAAACCCGATTATATGGCAAGTATTACGCGCTCTATTTCACTCTTTTTTCGACCTATCGTTTGGATTTTAAGACCTCCTGCACTGTCGCAAGAAGTGAATAATTTTTTCATTGGCCTTTTTAAAGACTCTATGTCCTATCGAGAGAAGAACAAAGTGGTCAGGAATGACTTCTTGCAGTTACTGATTCAGCTGAAGAACAAGGGGAAGGTCGATGAAGATCGTGTGTCAAGTAAGGAAGACAGTCACCTGACCATTACAGAAAATGTTTCTGCAGCAGGTGCCGAAAAGGATGAACCTTTAGGTATGAATGCTTATTTAATCACAGTTTTAAGGAAGTATTACCTCAATGAAAAGTAATACCTTTAGAAAATTTTGGAGAATAGGGACATAGCTAAATTTGTATTATTTTTATTTATAACACAACATTATTAGGTGGATGGTATTATTTGGATTTTCTAATGAAACACCCATTAATGTTTTACTTGTATCACTTTTATCGAGTATATATTAGACCTCACTTCAGATATATTGGGGTGAAACAAATTTTTCAAGTGTTTTTCCTATATTTACAAAATATAAAGAAATATGTGTTTGTTTTGGCAATGATACAAAAAGTAAATAAACCTAAATCTATTTTCTTTCTTTGCATAAAATTATACATGTTGAACATGTGTGAAGTAAAGTTGAATAGGCTACAATATTATTTATACCATCCGTTTACCCCGTAAGGTATTAAACTTAACCTTGCATTATTCCACTTACACTATGGTATAACTAATAATATATGGTCATAGTGTATTCCGTTAAGGCAAGGCTGCTTAGTTTCAGGGTAAATGGTGTGTTTATTTGATATTGTGCTGAGCATAAATAATGCCAACTGTAAGGGTAAGTGGTGTTTACATTTGATATTGTGCTGAGCAGAAATAGATCAAAACGTTGCTAAAGGTTTTGACGTATACATCAAAGAGTCACATTTTAAACTTAATAATTATATAAAAATACATTTAACGTTTAACTATTATAAGGACTTTAGAGCTGAACAATCTCACCACCTCTCTTAATAATAACTCAAATAAAACTAAGTTTGTCCTATCAAAGTTTTTTATAGCTAACCTGAGGCGTACAGTTAGTGCAACATATGAAAGTAAACCTTAAGTTCGTGGTGATTATAATGAACTAACAAATCTTGAATAATTGAATTTTTTTAGGACTGCGTCCTACTACCTTTTTATGGTGCACACTTTTTATTTAATTATTAACTAAGTGAAAGTAGCTAATAAATACCTGTTAATTAAACTAATGGAAGAACTTGCTAAATTTAAAATTATTTTGAATTATTTTGTGTTGTTACTCAGTAATACAGTAGTTAAAAACATTATATTTATAATTATATATTTTATTAAATAATATGTTTCAGTTAGTTATGCTAGATTAAATTTTTATGCAACACACAATAGATTTATGAACATATCAGTTTTTATACATACAACACAAGCACAATAATATGACTGTATTTTTGCGTAGATAATTGTCTCACACTCAAATAAGAATATAACAATATCTACACATATTTAAAAAACTAATTTAAACTTGGATCACTTTAATAAGAACTATATATAACGTACAGTACCTTAATGAACACACACACATATTTGTAAGTATAATTTATTTTAATTTCCTTTTTAAAATTTTGTATCATATTCGTACCATCTTGATTGAAGGCGATGAAAAACAAAATTTGAAGTACACCTAATTAGGATTTAAACCTCAGCCTACTAGTTACTGGTAAATCAAACAAGACAGTAAATAATGACGCCTTTGTCCCAGCGGTGCAAGCTAAAATACAATTAACTATTTTTTATTTGTTTATAACCCGAATGGGTAGTAAGACGTGATGCTAATAATAATAATAATTATTATTATTTTTATTTTATTTAACACCGCGTCTTACTATTACCTGTTCAGGCTATACGCACACATGTAGGCTATTAACTAATATAATGAGTTAGGAATGAGGAATAATGATTTTAGAGGCAGTTTACTTTCATTTGCGTGGAGGTTGAGTGGAAAACCATTTTGTAAATCTCATTCTCAGTACACCCAACCTGTATTCGAACAGCGATATCCTTGTCATTGGCAGTCAATCTATTGTAAGAGTGACACCTTAGACCATGTGGCCACTGAATCAGGTAAAACATTTAGTTATATATTCATTGTGGTAATATAGTTTTTCACGCCTACCTATTAATTTGTAAATTAAAACATGGTTACGACTACACTTTTACTAAAGTCTCATCCATACAGGCTTTTTTTCTTCATGCCATTAAAATAGTTAGATAAATTATTATTTCAAACCCACCTTGGTGGCGTAGTTAACTAACGCACTGGTTTCATGTTGAGCTATACTGCCGAGGATGGGGAGATCAAAATTCGAATCTCAGTCAGGTGAGCTAGGGGTGGTTTTTCCTAAATGATTTACATTCTCCCTCAATATAAATGCGGGTTCACTTCATCCTAATTCAACCTTCCTAATTCCTAATCCATTAGCATAATTAGTACTTAAAAGTATAACCCGAACGGGTAGTAAGATACGGTGCTAAAAAAAGACTATTTCAAAAACCACAATGCGCATTATCCCGATCATTGTTTTTAATTCTTATTTTGTGAATAAAGCCACTCATAGAAAATGGTACTTATAATCCACACATAAGTTGAAACGTAACTAGGATTTTTGTATAAGTAGACCATGCTATGTTCTAAATTATGGTAAAAACTATATGAAAACACAAAACTAAATTACTCTAATAAAAAATTGTTTTCTTTTCCTTTTATGTGTTCGATTTAAAAGATAAGAATGTGAAATTTTAATGTGATAACGTATTTTTATCTCTACTGCGCATTTGTTTGTACTTAGACGTTAAAAGTAAATTAGAAAAGTTTGTAATTTGTAAACAAACCTATTTCTAACATATTTACCTAACTACCAGAGGTAGGGAGGTAGGCAGTTAACGGATAAATGCAGTGTAAATACTGTCCCCCTGGCAGGTGAGATTATTTGTGAAAATATTTAATTAATAAAATTAACTAAATACTTTAAAGTTAAATTTTATATGTCTTAGTAGAACCAAACTAGTGTTGAGTAGAACAAGGTAAAACAAATTAAGATATTATGATGTCGTTAGGTAGTGCATTACTTCCCAAAATTTTATAAAGGTATTCAAATAACTACATTTTTATCGGATGCATTTCAGAAATGACAGACACGCTCCTGGCAGCACAATGTTTTGTTTTCTTCTTGGCCGGGTTCGAAACGTCCTCCACTACCATCAGCTGCTGTCTGCACGAGTTGGCCGTCAATCCCGACATTCAGGAGAGACTCAGGAAGGAGGTGGACACAATCCTCATTAAACATGGTGGCCAGATCACGTACGAGGCTCTCCAGGACTTGAAGTACATGGACGCTGTTGTGGATGGTAGGTCCTCTTGATTGGATAACTTGCAATTAAATACTTAGGAAGCAGGTCGATATATTCCTCTAGAACTTGAAATACATTACACTGTTGTAGACAGTAGGTCCACTTTCTTGGATAACTTAGAAATAAATACCTAGGAAGGAGTTGGGCCTAATCTTACAGGACTTCAAGTACATGGATGCTGCTGTGGATGGTAGATCCCCTTGCTTGGATAACTTATAACTGAATACTCAAAAATCAGGTTGCTATAGTATTAAATACACTACATTTTAAAATACCAGTAGGTATTTGACTGTCAACCCTTCTATCATATTTTTCAGAAACACTTCGGAAGTATCCCCCAGTGGGCAACTTGAGTCGCGTGTGCACCAAGGCCTACAAAATACCTGACACGCATGTGTACCTTGACAAGGATACCAGGATTATAATACCCGTGTATGCAATTCATCACGACCCCAAGTACTATCCGGACCCTGAAAAGTTCGACCCAAGTCGGTTCACAGATAACAACATCAAGAGCAGACCACATTTCTCTTATCTACCTTTCGGAGAAGGTCCCAGAGTCTGTATAGGTAAGTTGTATTTTTTTAAATTACCGGCATAATTTATTTTAGCATCGCGTTTCACTACCTTGTTCTGCCCATATGCTAGCAACATTATTATCTACATCGGTGATCATATGGTCTAAGACGTCGGTCTCGCAGTAGACTGGATTAACGGTGATGGGACAGGTAATGGCCGAATCTTTGCTGTGTCAGCCAGGAGTGATTTTCCACGTATGGTTTTCCACTGGGATTTTCCCAGCTTCTCTCCTAGCTAATGCGGGTGCATGTACTTTAAGCTGCCCTCCAAATGTTCACACCTAATAATAAGACATTAATGGCCTTGATTCCCAGTTTGGTGGTTGCATGGTCCAAGGCGCCATTCTTGAAATAAACTGGACTAGTGATGGCGGGAAGATAGGGGTTCAAATCCCTGTAAGATACCTCAAGGGTAGGTTTTCCCTAGATAATTTCACTCTCTCCCTCCACGAATATGGAGGTACATTTCTTCTCCCTAACCCAATAGTGTAGGTATACAAATAACTCGAACAGGTAGTATGACGTGTTACATAAAAAAATTATACTGTGCACACACAAAATTTCTCCCGTTTTTATCTTAACCCATTTATTCCCAGAACTATTTTTTTAGTAAATGTCTTAATATTCATTTGTATGGTTATAATAGAATAGAATAACAATAATATAACTTCAAATATTTTCTATGGCACCATTTTGAAACAATGACATGCCCCATTAAAGTGGCGGTGGGATAGAGATGGTAGAGTTTATTAATTAATTTTAAAGGTGTATAAAATAGTTGTAAAAAATTAATTTTATTAAAATTAGTGATTAAAACACTACTACAAAATGATCATTTACTATTAAAATTTAATTTTGGTCATATTAAGTAGGAAAATTACAATATTATGTTTCATTAGCAGTCTTTCAGCGAGAATGAAACATAGATAGGTGTGTACAATGAATCGAGTGAAGCCTAGTAGATCTAGTTTATCTTCCTTTCCTTTGGATGCCATGCGTTGTTCACAGAGGCATTGAGAGGAAACATGATCATCTGCCAATACCAATTCTTCATGCGTACATTTACTCGGTAAGTCGAGATGTTTTGTTCGAGTCTGTCTACTCCTCCCATATAACAATTATAGTTGATAATACAGGCAGGCTGGTCAGTTTGAATTATTTTCTTTGTGGCTCCATCTCCTTGCTTTACCAATTGGTTTAGCCCTTCGAAGAGTAGAAGCTACCGTTACAATATTGTTGTCATGGTTATCTTATCAAAGTTATTCCACTATCTGTATCTGTCAGCTGGGAGTAAGAACCTCTTACTTTTTTCTTCAGAGTAGATGCTTCTTCCAAGGATGCTTGAATCTCAATTCTATTTGAACGGATAGTGCCAGTACAGTAGTGGCCTTTACTCTTTAGTTCTTCTAGTAGACGTACAGAAGTAAATAAATTATCTATATATATGCTGTACTGTCCATGTGGAAGTTTGTCAACTAAGTCAATAACAATAGATCCTCCAACTCCTAGCTCGGGATGTGTATTCCCTGTAGATGCACCTTGATAGGGCTCCCCTTGAACTAAATAACCCAGGCGACTACAAAGACACCACACTTTGTAGCCAAAACGAATTGGTTTACCAAGGATGTGTTGTGGAGCAACATGACGACCGTAATATGGCACCATTGATTCATCAATTGATACATTTGCATCTTTAGGGAAAGCATGTAACCACCTCTTATAACAACCAGAGCGGACGAACTTTACCAAATTTGTCATTTTCATCTAGTGTTAAATTATCACATACATGTAAATATTTCAAAATATTTTCAAAAGTATTTCTTGACATTGCTTTTGAGACTGCTTCATTATGAGTATCACTTGAAGTTTCCCACTACATTCGATACCTTGGTACACTGCAATATCCACTCAACAAGAGGATTCCTAACAACACTTTGATTTCATTGATAGTTACCTTGAATTTTATATTGCCTTTCTGAAAAGCATAGTTGTTTGAACAATTAACTATGAGTTCTAATACTTCATTGTCAAACAAATTTCAAAAATCTCTACAGGACTATAATTATTTTGAAGCCATTCAGGCTGTTCCCAAGTTGGTTCTGGTGCTAAAGGCAACTCCATATATTGCCACTTTCGGTAAAGAGTTATAGTTTTTATTCTATTAGACTTATTTTCATTATCTGGTGTGTTAACATTTTCTAGGTATTCTTCTGGAATATATTCTTCACCCATAATTGTACTAACAATACCTGTGTCTTGAAGGTGCTTGGCGTGCAACTTTGCTGTAGCACGAAGTTGATTACCACTGAGATTATTGAAGTCTGGCTTGATAAAATCTTCATCTTCACTGTCTTCATCACTAAGTAAGGGGTTTTCAGGAGGAACCATGAAGACCTTTGCCTCTAGTATGTTCTCATCATCATCCAAAATTGAAATTATTTCATCTAAAGTTAGCCTGAAATCCAAAAAATAAAAGGATAAAACTTAGTAATCAACTACTCATTCATTCCCAACGCCCCTATATTGGGGCATCAATGTATTTGTTACTATTTACAGAGTTACATTTTATTTACTGGTGATATTACTATTAAGCACAATAAATCAACTAACAATAAAATGGAAACAAACAATAAATAACTATGATAGTAAAAAATACAATGACAATACACTTACGTTTTCTTTGTTGACATGATGTCCTCAATAGGCTGTTTATAAACTTCAACACTTTTTTTAAATAATTTTGTTACGATGAAATAACTGCTACCAACGGTTTTAACTATCACCAACATAGTAATTCAAAGTGAGAAATTTCCTGAACAACCAAATAGATGGATAGAAAAAAATAAAAAGTTCACCGCCCCGATACTGGGGCGATGGGAATAAATGGGTTAAAATAGGCATTTACTCCGAGGTGTTGAGAGAAAGTAATTCACAAAAGACTTGATGTTGAATGTACTAATTAAATACAAAATTTAAATAATTACAGTTCAGTATGTGTATTTGCTAGTTATATATGTACTAAATGTTTATATATCTCACTTATCTTCTATTTTTAATTGCGGAATGGAAGAAAACTCATTTTAAGGTAAATATTTTTGAAAATTTTTAAACAAACAATATATATTTTTAGATTAAATTAAATATTTCTTCAGTAACTACATAATACATCTAGTTTAATTTTATACACATAATTATCTCATCAGTTCTTGACATGAATGAGCATAACGGAATTTGAACAGGATATTTCCTCTTAATTTAAAAAGATTCTTTTCAAATACATTTACTCTCAAGAGTTGGTGACCTGGCGGTCTAGGGGTAAGGTGTCAGACTTCTGTGCTGGTGGCCGGGGTTCAATCCACGGTCCCGGCACAGATTTATCTGATTACCAAACTCTTCCTTCACCTCTGACAATAAATCATGTGAATGTAGGGAATGCCAGGCCTCCACTGTGGTTCGTACTCCACGTTAAACTGTAGGTCCTCCATTTCATCTCACAATCACCCTACTATTTACACATTAGCGTAAGTGCGTATAACCCGAACGGGTAGTAAGACGCGGTGCTAATAATAATAATAATAATAATAATTTACTCTCAAGACAAAATTCATTGAACTTTTCGGTTTAATTTACATATAAAAATTAACTAAACATACCATGTTCTTAAACACTATAACTTTTAATTCTGTCTATAACAATTGTAAAATTGTTATATGGCCATAAAAACTGAAAAATATGGGGACATTAATTGGCGTTCCCGTCCCTTTAATTCGAAATAAGAATAAAACAATTAAATTTAATTTTTCTTATTTCTTCATATTATGTTACTATTGTCTATTCAGCTTTTATTTTAAGTATAAAATTTTCTCTATTGGTCTTAACGCACACAGTACATTCAGATTGTAGTTAGCTTCAAACCTGTATTCTAAAGTTATAATTCAAGACCTAATCTTAATTTTAGTATACACTTTACATATTATTTTGGTTAGGGTAGACTTTTAGTTATATTTTAATTTTCTTGGATTTGATCCTATGTAGGCATATAATTTTTGTCCAATGTTTTAAATAAAATGTCTCACTATAAATTATAATATTTTAAAGTAAACCGCAGATATTGAACTTAAGTTTGATTAGAACTTTTGCTATTTTGGAATCAATCATACTAATTGAAAATTATATAGCTATCTATTATATTACTGTAAAAGAAGAACGATATAGCTATCTAGTATATCAATGTAAAAGAAGAACGATACAGCTATCTAGTATATCAATGAAAAATAAGAACGATATACCGTAGCTATCTAGTATAGCAATGTAAAAGAAGAACGATATAGCTATCTAATATATCAATGTAAAAGAAGAACGATATAGCTATCTAATATATCAATGTAAAAGAAGAACGATATAACTATCTAGTATATCAATGTAAAATAAGAACGATATAGCTATCAAGTATTTCAAAGTAAAAGAAGAACGATATAGCTATCTAATATATCAATGTAAAAGAAGAACGATATAGCTATCAAGTATTTCAATTTAAAAGAAGGGTGATATAACTATCTAGTATATCACTCTAAAAGAAGAACGATATGGCTAATTAGTACAGGTATAATAAAGTAAAAGAAGAAAGATATAGCTACCTGGTATATAAATGTAAAATAAGAACGATATAGCTATTTAGTATATCAATTTAAAAGAAGTACGATATAGCTATTTAGTGTATCAATCTAAATGAAAATGACATAGCTATCTAGTGTGTCAATGTAAAAGAAGAACGATATAGCTATCTAGTATATCAATGTAAAAGAAGGGTGATATAACTATCTAGTATATCACTGTAAAAGAAGAACGATATGGCTAATTAGTACAGGTATAATCAAGTAACAGAAGAACGATATAGCTACCTGGTATATAAATATAAAAGAAGAACGATATAGCTATTTAGTATATCAATTTAAAAGAAGTACGATATAGCTATCTAGTGTATCAATGTAAAATAAGAACAATATAGCTATCTAGTGCAGGTATATCAATGTAATATAAGAACGATACAGATACCTGGCATATCAATGTAAAAGAAGAACGATATAGCTAACTAGTAGATAAATGTTAAAGAAAATCCAACGCGTGATTCAACGAAAGTTGTGGCAACATTTAATTTTAAAAAATCTATTTTTATATCTATATATTATATTGCTACATCTAGCAGTTCAATGGTAGGGTTAAGGAATATAGAATTAATTGGAAATGTACCTACATTTGAGTGGTGCCTGCTTTCCCACTGGCGTGGCTTAATTGATTCAATTTAACCCTCTAAAAATTAATTCTCGATATAATTTGGAAATAGATTGGTGAATTAAATCGTGGGTAAAACCAAAATTTCGCCATTAACTATGTTCTTATTTTTCTTTCTAGGTCTGAGGTTTGGCCGCATGCAGGTCAAAGTTGGTCTAGCCGCTCTCCTGACTAAATACAAGTTCTCCGTGTGTGAAAAGACATCCATCCCTCTGGGTTTCGATCCTTTGTCATCCCCCATAACGTTCTGGCCGAACGAGATATTCCTCAAGATAAGTCATCGTGACAACTGATGCTGGAAGGCAAGCATCCGGCTAGAAAAGGAATGTCTATTTTGGCGAGTGTAGACACCTCATCTTGTTTGAGACTCAAAGTAAACAAAGAATAAAGGGAGGGAAAGGTTGTTGGGACTAGTGCACCAACCCCGCACATTAAGGTGTCAGTGGAGGAAACGGAAGAAAATGGAGGTGTTTATTGCAATTTTTATGGTAAAATTTTTTTTGGTAAAGTTAAATCAAATATTTTCTCAATAGAAAAATGGAGTTTAATTCCCTTTAAATGGTGATATCAACAGTTGTTGAATATCTATCATGAGCATGGTGGCATTAGATGACATACTTTTTAAATGAAGAGAAAAAATTGCAATTTAATTCCAGGACACCCTCGACAGATATTAAAGAACTGTTGAGATCACCATCTGAAGAAAATTAAGTTATATGTTTGAACTGAAGAATTATTTGATTTATTTTGACCAAAAAAAGTTTTGCAATAAAAACCGTAAAAATTGGTTACCTTTTCTCGTGCACCCTACATCCCCGCCTTTCCTGTGATAGCTAAAAATGCACTTATAAGTGTGTTCTTAGTATACCGTTTCAGTGCCAACGTGCTAGTTTCAATATTTCCTTAGGTGATTGGTTATTTTATAATAAAACAAGGGATGTATAGATCCTTGAAGGGTTTGGAATAAGTGTTACCTAAAATAAAATTAATATTAAAATTAAATACAGCAGTTTGATATCAAAGAAACCCGAAATCAAATATTTGATTGCTCTTATATTTATTAAGCCTACATATAAAAGTTGGGATGAAATGTTTCAACTCAGCCTTATTAACTATAGCTTTAATATCATGAGTTTTTAAAAAAATATATTTTTGTAACATTTATTGGGTACTAAACAGTGAAAAATATACAAGACTGGTCTCTAATAATAATAATAATAATAATCGCGAGTGAACTCACCATTGCCCCATTCTGCAGTGGACCCTCCCAAGTGTACTTCACGCACAACACAACATGTCACGAGAAAATCAACCACTGACTAAACGAGCGAACAGTGTGTATGCTAGAACTATGTTTTATCTTATGGCATGCTTGGAAAGTATGACGTACATCCTTTAAAAGACGGTTATGTGTCCAAAAAACTGTTGTTCTGACCCCGTCCACAAGATGCTCGAATGTTCTACCTCCGTCTAGTTACCCCTTCCCCCTCTTCTTTGTTGTGTGTCCACCTCTGTTTTCACTACCCCTCTTCCCCCTTTTCGAGTCCGAATATGAGCGTATATAATGATGTAAATCTGATTGGTATGTCACTCTTGACTGGATACTGTCTCTGGACACACTTAGGCATCTTGGATATTATAAAAGGTACATAAATTCAATTTCGGCTGTTGTATTTTCAAAATTCTTTTTTGGCAAATTAATAGACCACAAAATTTATGGATTACGTAATACTTTAATCTTTTTGGTATATTATGACTTATAATCCTCATATTTACTGTAGTTTGAATTAACGTGAAATCCCTTTTTGGGTTTACATGTTGCTATATTTGTCAATGTAAACAAGACGACGTATCGTTCGAAAATCAATTTTGGGTTAATACTCCTCTGGCGCATGACGCCATATTGTTTGTAATCATTCTTAGGTTGTCAAGGTTACTATGATATCAACTTATAGCCCATCTGGCTTGGAAACTTGTCTTGTAATTTTGGTATATTATGGCTTATCGCTCGAAGATTCATTATGGGTTAATACTCATCAGGCGCATGGCGCCATATTGTTTGTGATCATTCTTAGGTTGTCAAGGTTACTAAGATATCAACTTATAACCCGTCTGGCTGGAAAAAATTGTCTTGTAAATTTGGTAATATTTATGCCAACAGATAAATGTTTTGGAAATATCTTTTTAATATTATTGACGACCTATCAGAATATAACGTTCTTATATTTTAAATTGTGTAAGGGTTATAAGCCTTTCGAGTAACTAACTGTAAACTATGCCTAGGTGATGGATATTCACCCGTAACTATGGACTTTGTTGTTATATATATATATATATATTGTTATAATGTTATATTGTTCATGTTTAATATCTATTCATTTATATACCAAATCCTTCCTTCACCTCTGACAAGACATCTTGTGAATGTGGGGAATGCCAGAACTCCACCGTAGTTCGGATTCCACGTTAAACTGTAGGTCCTTCATTTCATCTCACAATCACCCTACCATTACACATTAGCGTAAGTGCGTATAACCCGAACAGGTAGTAAGACGTGGTGCTAATAATAATAATAATAATAATAATAATAATCATTTATATCAATAAATAATCTCCTGTTTATCTTATGCTATTTCTTAACACTTCACGTTCATACTTGAAATATCACACTGATAGTTGAGGAATCTAGTAATATTTAAAATAATTAAATATTTGAGGAGTGGGTTCGGGGAAACAGAAGACAAATGGGCCAACGTATGGTCTATTTATCTTGTGATTATCCTATCTGCTCCTCTGCAAATATTGTCTCTTTATCTTTGGGATTTTTTAAATATATTATTGTTGTGCATCGGCCTTTATTCAGTTGCGAATAAGGGCGGTGTTACATTTTCAAAGTTAATTTTTACCCAATTAAATTTGAAAATTAAGCTCATCTACTAAAGTTTTCTCTGGAATTTAAATTGCATGAACAATTAAAAACTGAAATTTAATTTTTTATATAGATTAATAAAAATATTATGAATATCAAATTATTAAAGGGGGATGTAGGAGAAACAGCGAAGGTGATAGAAAAGTCACACGACTGTCTCGGCGGATGAATATAGCCGCTACTTACTAGCAGTGTCCTCTTGTGGTTTGAGTAGCACTTGCCAGAAAGTTTTCACTTTTAAAATGGTATGTTTCATTTATGAGTAGCATGTTTTTAGTTATCATTGTTACTATTTTATTGTTTGCTTTCAATTATAATTTTATAGTCAACAAAATCACTCATAATAAAATATAAATGTTTTAAGGCCATGTAGTACGTTTGTAAACGTGAAAATTTTGTAGGAAAGGATTTTTTTAAATAAAACACGCAATTTTTTTTGGCCAATATTAATTTTATTTTATTATTTTCTTAATAACATTTTATAGGCAATATCAGGTAGTATGACGCGGTTATAAAAAAACAGAATTATTAAGATAGGGCACAATATGGAGGCTTTGAATTGACCAAGAATTAACCATGAAATAAGGCACCATTAAACATAATGTCATATTCAAATTGACCAATTTCTAAAAGTTGTGAATGTTTTGATTAAATATAACTTGCCTTAGTAAGAGCATAAGTTTTAGACATATTTAAAACTATTCCCATTTCATCTAAATTATTAACTTTTAAACTTTTAGTAATTAAATGTGTGCATAAGCCTACATTATGTGTTGAAGACATATGTTTTGTTTTAACTAATAATTAATGGATTTTAACCAAATAAATTATGTCAGGAGTATAATAAATATAAATTAAATATTGGCTTAGCACCTGATAAACCAATATTTCCTTTAATTTTTCTTATTTTTCATAAAATCTTATCTCTTCTGTTCAAAACCAAAGTTTTTTTAGAACAAATTTGTTTAAAATCCCACATTTAAAAATTTATTATTCTTTACATAATTAGCGATTTAAGTGTATAATAATATTTTAGTACTGGTATAATTTATTAAAATGAGCATACATATTTTAATCAAGGTGAAACACAAGAATAGTATTATTAAACTGACCTAAATCTTGTTAAATAAGAGCTAGGTCAAATAAAAGGGTGTCCAAAGTTCAATATAAAATAAAAACAATATATTTTCAACTAAGTAGATTTAAATTAGTAGTTGGTTCGTTTTCCGTATTCTACAACCTTATAGTTCAAATTTATGTTTAAGAATGGCAGATAAGCCCATGAATAAATTCATGGGGCAAAGTATGCTTTTTTTTAAAAATATATTTGAGCTATTTCAAACGACTTTGACCAGACATTGTCGTAAGACCAGCCTTAAAATGTAGTCTATACATTCAAAACATCTTCACCGATCTATTATAAATTATTTCCCAAACTTTCGCCAATAACGTGCCCATTTCAGGGTCATGGTGTGACCAAAGAGAAAAGTGCCCTATTCAGCTATTCATAAAATAAAGGGATACCTACAAATCAAGTAAAGTGGTTCCAAATTTTTATAAAAACCTAGTAGTAATCTTAACTAAATTGGGACAGATGGGAAGAAAGACTTACTTAAGTTTATTACAACACGTCAAAATCTGTGTTAGTTTGTTTATCAGACTTATTATTATCGTAACATATCTTATGATCGATAAAAATTCACTGGTACGTCGTGAGGCCCCTAAAATCCTTTAAATATCCTTGGTGTTACGAGTACCTCATTTTGGAAGGATGCTGCTTTATATTCTAGTTTTATTTTCATAATTCTTTGTTTATATTCAAGATATTTACGATGTGGAGGAGAAGGTGTATCAAATACTTCTCCTTCCTTTTGGGTGCGCTACTGTATATATAGTCCCTCCGTAAACGCACCATTGTTATGGTTATTTCGGGCGACCACCGATTCACTCACTAAAATAATATGGTATTATCCCAACTAAAAGTTCGCAATTGCTCCGTTCGATATCAAAGCACTGACGCAATAATCAGTCTCTACTGGTTGTCATAGTAACGAAGCAGTTAATAGCTCCGCCCCCTCCCACTGCAGCAGTAACCAACCGCAGTCAGTCCCGCTTTAGCCACCAACGTGGTTACATCTCCACGCGGGCCTCTTCGTGTAGGTGACGACGCGCTCTCGCTGTGATTTGAACACCACAACCGAGTGATTTCTCTATCTCTCTTTCTTCATGATTCGGTGTTTGTAAATAGAGATCTCTTAAAAATGTTTGCTGAAGGTAAAACGATCGTGTTTCGCTTCGCGATTTTCGTTGGCCTGGCTTCAGTTGTGACGACCATAATTTACTATACACCTTCACCTGGTAAGTTGCGAGCATAGTTTTTATTTAAGTGCTCTTTACTGTCAATGTGATGATTATTAGTGCAGTGACATCTAATCTAAGGGAACCGAAAAAAGAGTTTGTTTAGTAAACAATACACACTACACTATTTGATGATGAGGGGATGGGAAACCACAAGTGTATTCCCGGATCAAACACGGTTAACCTCGTCTAAATCACCCACTGATTATATCGTCACACAGCAATGAGTCCCCCAGTCGTAGCTTTGAAAGGGGAAGCAAATATTAGAATATATTTGCTTTTGGTATACTGGGAATTGAATCTGGCACCCTTGGTTCAATAAACACACACGCTAGAGACTGAGATAACTTGTTGAACTTTGCCATTGTAATCTATATATTAATTACCAAACCATTGTATTAATATATCAATAGGGATGGTCATAATAGGATATAAACCCTCTTCGGTGGCCACATGGTCTAAGGCAAAACTATCCCAATATACTAGACTGCTAATGACGGGGAGATCGTGTTTCGATCCCAGTCAGGTGTACCAAGGGTTTTTCCTAATGGTTTCCCACTCTCTCTCTCCATGCAAATTCGGGCTCATTTCTTCTAAATTTAACCTTCATCATCCCTTACGTAATTAGTACATAAACGTATAACCAGAATTAGTAGTAAGACGTAGTGTTAGAAAAAAATATGTATAAAACAAAGATTAGAATAGCAATTAAAGTTAAATTTTAAAATTATTGATTAATTTCAAGTTGTTTTCCAATCATAAATACAATTTTTGTTGTAATAAATTCATACCATCATTTAAACATTTTATTCGTAGCTTTAATTTGATACATGAGGTCAGGGTTGGCTCCCAATCGAATGCACTAGAGAGGTTTTTTCCCCTACATGACTTTCTATAATTCTCCTTCCAAGAGAGTGTAAGTCATATAATTCAAAATTCCCACTCCATCACATTGTTCCTTGTTGATCTACAATTTGTATCTTAGCTGCTACATAAAATCTCCTTAAATTTAAATCAGTTTATTATGAGGGGGAAATTTGAGACTACATAATAATATAAGTAATATTAAGGACTCTTGTTTTATCCTACATTTGAAAGAGCATTAATTTACACTCTAAAACCTGAATGAATGATAGAACCACGTAACAATATATCTGTAAAAAGTTTTAAAAAACTATCACTTTGTTAATGATATGAATAAATATAACGATTTATATAGGAAATAATCAAGATTTCATTCATAGTAAGATGGGGACGTTAACAAAATATACATTGAATTAATAAAAAAGTAGAAAAAAATTATGATCTAAATTAAGATTTATGAATTAGTATAACCGTGGAAATTGAGACACTAAGGTAAAAAAGTAAAATAAAATCTAAGATTTATATGAATCAGGGGTTTTTTTTCATGTAGACCGGAATATTTTTATGTTTTTAAAGTTCGAAAAAAATAATTACTAGCAATTTAATATAAATATACAGTATATGAATGTGGACGACAGTTAAGAGGAAATGTACAGACATTAATTCAGAAATAATGGTAGAATCGCGATCCATATATCCGCTTCCAGTGCACCCATCCGGAATACGTATCAAATAAAATGCTGACCTTTCAGTTCAAGGTCATGAGCTTAAGGTGGGAGTATAGGGGCGTTGGGTTAAGATCAGCATTTTTGAAGTTTTTGTATCAAACCCTTTTTTAATCTAAAGAGATCAAGTAATTACTTAGTAGAAACTTTGAAGTTTATTTTTATTCGCGTAATGACCTAAAAATCTTTCTTGAATATCTTTCAAGGGTGTCCTAGAATTTAATGACAACTTTTTTTCTTCTTTTAAAACGTTTCTAATCTCACCTCACTCAACACTCGCCAATACACCAACCTTGCCATTATCATAATTAGGACTCTGACTCGGTAGGTCAGCAATTGATTCCGGATCAGGTCCTTTGGGATATTTTAATCTCGCTCTCTCTCTATATATATATATATATATATATATATATATATATATGTGTGTGTGTGTATTTATATATATATATATATAGGTTAAATTATCATGTTACTTGAAAATTATATCTTTATATTTTGATGAAAATGTTGTTTTTATGACCTGATTCCGAAAATTTCGTTTTAAGCGTGTATATATGTGTATGCGTATGGATATATTTATATGTGTACGTATGAATGTTTATATGTATGTAATTATTTATGTGTATATGACATTTATATACACTTTAGTAAATTATTTCGGTCTCGGTGTTTGAGAATAGCCAAATTTTATGAATATTTAGTGAATAAGTGATTTTGTCGAGAACGGCTCCGACAATTTTGATTTGTTTTTTCTTATTTATGAATATTATGGAGCGTAATAATAATGCATATCATGTTATTATACTCAAAACTAACAAATTGGTATTTAATTGTTTTTAAAATGCAAATATCTCTATTTCATTTTAAAAAAATTACAATTTTCTTAGTAGTCTATTTCATCTTTTTAGACGTGCATCTATTTATCATAGAAAACTTTCCTATAAATATAAACGACAGATCTAAATAAAGAACTGTATTTTATCAAAAGTATTTTTCTTAAGGTGCGGTCGAAGGGAGCGCGAGTAATTTTACAGTTTTTATAGCACTACATTTCTTTGGACAGAAGAGATAAAATATTTCTTCAGTATCAACATTGAGTTTAGTTTTCTGCACTTGCTAATATAAACATATCTTGAATATCTGTCAAGTCTATCCTGGAATTTTGTCAAAACTTTTTTTTTTATTTAAGAAGTTTTGACAAAATTACAGGACACCGTTGACAGATATTCAATATATGTTGCTATTAGCATGTGCAGAAAACTAAACTATGTTGCAACTGGAGAAATATTAGATTTATTTTGGCCAAAGAAATGTAATGCTATAAAATCTGTAAAATTACTCGCGCTCCCTTTTGCCGCACCTTAAGTCAACAGCCCAAAGATTGGTTTAATGTGTTTTTAACCATCCAGAGCTGGAAATGCACTCAGGTCTTTGGGTGTTTAGTGCTGCCTGCACCATCTGGAAGAAATCTAATGTAATAGAAAAAGTGTGATGGTTCCCCGTTGCCTTCCACAGTGAATTTATGTGAGCGAGTGCGAAAATGCCAACCAATTTCGTTGGTAAAGGTATTTTCACACACTTTTCAGTGTTCTTTTACATGCCACAATAGACACGGGACCAACGGCTTTACTTCCCCTCCGAAGAAAGTTGCGCTACGAATTTTTATCACCCAAGAAAAATCTGTTGACCCCGGCTGGGCTTGAACTGACAATCATCGGGTCCTGAGGTGAGTACTTTACCCTAAGACCTCCCAGGTCGACTTTATCTCAAATATTAAACAGAAAACTCACAATAGTGGGCACGTAGGCAAGGGCATCAGTCTCATCTTAACTGGTTTGTCCAAGATAAGATTATCGTTGTTCGAATCCCGGCTGGGTGTATTTAAGGTATTGCACTAAATAGTTCCCCGGTCTACCTGCTAGTGAATGAGAATCATCCCGGATGCGGAGCACGAAAATAAAGCTAAACATAACGGTTTATTTTCTAATTGTGGTTTATGCTCCTCTCTCAATGTAAATTATATTGTAGTTAATTAAAATTTACCATTCTAATTTCTTTTTTTCCACCAACGTGTCTTACTATCCACCCAGACTATTAAAATTTAATTACTTTAATAGTGTACTGCTCAGGAAGCTAACATTTAGAGAAAATTTAACCAAATTTACGTGAAAGGAGAGTGGAAAATAATTTCATAAAAACAACACCCTAAGTACACACTGTCAGGAGTTGAATCTCGACGTCTTCGTTACCAGACAGATTAAACAAGCAAGAGGTTCAAAACCACGTGTCCACAAAAATTTGGTCTCACTCATCCTATCATAGTCCGATTTAGAAATGAAGAAAATAATTTGATAGTTATTTAAAGTTACTAAAACAATTTTCATGTATTCATGCTTAGGTCCATGTGCTTTGTGACTACTTTAATAGTCAATGCCAGGCCTCCACCGTGGTCCGGATACCAAGTTAAACTGTAGATCCTCCATTTAATCTCACAATCACCCTACCTATTACACATTAGCGTAAGTGTGTATAACCTGAATGGGCAATAAGACACGGTGCTAATAATAATAAAAATAATAATAATTTAATAGTCAATATCTATAAAACAATAGTTATAATTAAAGGTGTACGAGTCGGCATTTAGCTCTTTGAGTAGAGTTTGAATCGAGTTTGAATGAAAATATCGAGTTTTTTAGTACGATTAATATAGAACATTTATTTTACTATAAATATTTCAAGTTTAACTTTTCTTAACACCCTTTGGTGACCGCATGGTCAAAGGCGCTACTGTCGCAGTAGGCTAGACTGCTTATGACGGGGAGATCGAGGTTTGAGTATTGGTCGGGTGCACTGACGGTGATTTTTCTACATTGGCTATCCATTCTCCCTCCCTACAAATATGGGTAAAATTCCTCTAAATATAACCTCCTAGTCCTTAAAACCATTATGTGATTAGTATATACGTGTATACCCGAAAGAGTAATAAGCCTCGGTACAATTTAAAAATATATATTCATGCATAAACCGAAAGCACAAACATAGGTTTCTAATTTATTTATTTTTTGTAAAATAAATTATGATGACAAATTTAGATCCTATTTTTTTCTTTTTAGTCAGACAAAAGAAAAATTAGGGAATCTATTTGATATCAAGTAACATCTTAGAATAAAATAAAATTAATTTAACCTATAATTTTCGCGTTAAAATTGAAAACTTAAAGTACCATACTCAGATTTTTTGAGTTTGGTAAAAATATTCAAATCGAGTTCGAAAAACTACTAAAACTTTACTCTAACATGAACTTTCAAATAATCACACACTACACTAAGTTGAGAGCTAAAATAGATCTTTATATTTTATAAAAGTTACTACCAAAATCATATTATACTTTAGAATCTCTAAGAAGAGTGGGTGAGAAGAAAACCTTTTTTTGATGTGATTCTTTGGCTTAAAGCAAACTGGATTGGACACATCCTTAGAAAGACCGCCTTCTGCATTACATCTTAGAATGAAAGGGTGAGGGAAAGAGGAAATTAGGAAGGAGGATGATTTAAATATTAGATGAATTTAAGGAAAGAAGAAAATTCTGGGAGCTAAAGGAGGAGGCAGAGGACAGGGCACATTAGTGGTCTAAATTCACTGACAAAATCAATAGACTGTCGAAATATATAACACCTTACAATAATAAGATATAATCGCTAGTGCCTGTTAGGAGATTGGGGTATGGACCTAGCTTGTATTTACACGCGAAATTCCAGTGTACACAATTTCCACATTTATGTCTATTATAAATTCGCTCAGATTCTGTTACCCAGTTCTAGAACAGATACAGAAAGTGCCGTTAGCTTCTATCAATGGCTGACACACTATTTACAGTGTTTTCGCTCGCAAGAAGAGTCACACCACCAGAGCGTGATATTCTCAAACAAATGTTGCAAGTTGTTCCGTTAAATATTTACAAAAGGTGTCTCTTTAACCGTAAATGTAATTTACACCAAAGAGAATAAATGATACCTTCTTTGGCAATAGATGTGATGGTTTTTGGACTGATGACTCTCCAATTACCGGTAAAAACTTAATAGTTTGGTATTTTCAATTGAAAAATTACATATGGACATAGGAATCAATCCCGGGACCTTTGACTTACTACGCACTGCTATACGAGTACGTAATCAACAATTTCCATGCGTCAATCACAGACCCTGCCTTAAAATGTGAATGAAGAACGAACATGAGCATGGGACGACTTCTGGGTAGCTAAATGGTGTGAGCGTTGGCGTATTTAGCCTAAGTTTCGATTCAGGTGTCTTGGGGCCATTTTTAAATCTAAGGAACATAATATCTAGATGTGGCTGTAACCGTACTTAACATAGATAATAGCTTGGCTATTCGATCCATCATAATATTTTAATACTAGAAATCATCTATACTAGAAGACAGTATGTAAATACAATAGTATAGACGTATTAAATACAAACAAATGATTTTTTCAATCAATGTTGAGACCAGTCTACTTTATTATTGGTATAATTTTATAGGTATTTATAATATCAATCAAGAGTGACAACTGCTGATAAGATTTATTGATATATGATTATATGAAAGTGGTAAATGCTAGACACTGTTATTTCAACTAGAATCCTACTATTAGTCTTTTTCTAGTTATTATTATTATTTGTTTGTAAAGATGTGTTGATATAAACACACCCACTTGCATCATAAAATATATAAAAAATTATTTAAACTAATAAAATAAAATTACACTGAAAAAAAATTAAAAAAAATCTGTGTCAGAATGAAGAAAAAAGGATGAATGAAAAATTGAACGCTGTAGTAAAATGGTTAAAAATAAGTTTCAAAATCCCTCTCGTACTTAGTGAACTTCTTCATCCCCACAAGTGACAAGGGGAAGAACTTCCTCTGTGATAACATGTTTCATACCTGGCAGTAAGGTCTAACAATGAGGCAGTAAATTCATGAAGACCCAGAAAAAGAGGTAATAAGCCCATAGCTGTAAGTACGTGGACAAACTGTTAAGCTTATCTAGTCTGGTTTTACATAGGTGTAGGTTCGAATACCGGCCGGGCGCAGTGAGAGTTGTTTTTTCTCGGATAGTTTTCTCCACACAAATACGGGAACTTTTCTTGTGCGGTATTTCTGATGAGAAAGGGAGATCTGAAGTTTCAAAACCACCAAAACAATCCTCAACTATCTTGGCGTTTTATGATGTGGCCCTGTTAGAAAATAAGTTTATTTGTTCAATGAAGGCTAGATATATGTTTGTAACTATATATTTGAACTCTTAATTACGATATTTCACAGGAAACCTCGTAGAAAATTAACTAACTTCACCTTTGTATTAGTTTTTTTTAAATTGCACCATACAAACTGCTAGAAAAGCTATAAAAAATTATTTGGAAGGCTGCGTGGGTCAAGCGGTCGGCACGAATTGAACCAACTGCTAGACAAGCTCAAATATAGGTGGTTTTAATTTGATTGAGCGAGAGAAAATTAATTAATATATGTGTGCGTAAGTAAATATGTTGAGATCCTACCTGATATGAAGATCCGGTGAAGATGCCAAACCCCTGGGGTTGTGATAGGATGATATTGATGCTTCCAATCAGACGCACATTTATACCAGTTAGGATGAGCGTGTGATTATTTTAATTGACGAAAGAGACAGCAAAATACGAAAAGAGACAGAGAAATTGAGCCGCGTTGGTGATGCACGTCCACCTTTGAGGAAAACACTTTTCGGACTAACTAAGAAGACGCGCGTAAAAATACAAGAAAGCAATTGTACCACCCTTACAAAAACATAATTAATGAAAGAAAAGGTGATAAACATAAAAATGTGATAATTACATAAATTAATAATGAATGAATATAAGAAATATTTAACTAAGTAAACAATAATGAAATTGATATTAAAATAATAAAATATAAAGAAATAAATACTAAACAATAGGAGTACAAAGTAATAGACAACCAAGCGATCGACACGAGAGAACAAATCTTTAAAAAAGACCAACTGCTAGACAAGCTCATGTATAGGAGTACAAAGTGATAGATAGACAGCCTAGCGGCCGACACGAGAGAACCAATTGCTCGACAAACTTCGAGATGAATCCATTTGAGAGTGGCTCGAGTGACAGACAAGTTATTTCAAAACTAACATAGTTATAATATGGTAGTATTGGTTGAAATGCCAGTTCTGGAGCATTTTCTCCCATAAGGTTAACATTGATCCACCACATTGAATGGGGTGGATCACTTTCTCCTCTAACCTAACCTAACCTTAACAGGCTCTTAATTACACAAGAGTACCTTATGTCCCTGAATTTATCGTTCTTCCACTTGCAGACCCCCTCCTCCCTCGAGTCTAGATCCCAGCTTCCATCCTGTACTCTCCTCCCAGCCTTCATCCCCTTCTCTTACCATTCCCGCCAATTTCTCTTCTCCCCTTCTACCAGTCTACTACCCCCAGCCTTGATCTGCACAACTTCCAGTACCCATCCTGTACGCTTACCTCCTTTAAGCCATACTACTTCCGGTATCCATCCTGAGCAAGAGGTAGTCTGACTCGATCATGACCATGTTGATCCCATCCAGCTCCCATCCTTCCTCTCTTACTACCCACCTTGCTTACCAGCCGTTCCTTAAACCTTGACAGCTTAGCTCTTGTACCTTAAACGATGTATCCATCATCTCACCACCCACTCCTTGATACCTGACTGCTTGGATGTTGTACCTTAAACGATGTATCCATCATCTTACCACCCACTCCTTGATACCTGACGGCTTAGATCTTGTACCTTAAACGATATGTCCTTCCTGCTTGCCATACATCCCTCAAACTATTCTGAAACCGTTTGAAACGGTACGAAATAGTTATGCATCATTCTTCCCCCAACACCTTAAACGTTAAGACCATTCATCGGAGTTCAATCCCAGGAGGGCGGACTGAAGGTGGATTTTCATAAATGGTTTTCCACTCTCACTCCATGAAAAATCGGGTGCAGTTCCAACCTTACTCATCCCTAAACACATTAGCGTAGTTAGTAGATAGGCGTACAACCCGAACGGGTAGTAACTCTCTAGTAGGTTTAACGCGGTGTTAAAGATTAAAAATATGTAGCACTAGATATACAGGCTTAATATTAATATTAGCGCTTTGAAAAACCATAAAAATCCTTTTTCTGTCACTTATTGCCGGTTACTAATTTTACATACTATTTTAAAACTGTTGTCAAATTTCAAGTTTGAATAACGGCCAATAAGGAATTTTTACTCAATGGATTTCAACTCTTTCTTAATGTAAAAGCGGGTATATTTTCTCTAAATTATACCCTACTCACCTCTAATAAATTATATATTAATATAAAAATAAGCTAGTCCATACGTGTGGACCAGAGCTCACTGTTCTTTAATGTTGCAGCCAGCGTTGCATGATTAATTGCGACTGTTCAATTTGTTATATTCTTTTATAAGGTCATCATTAGTTGGAGTCATTCTCACGTTCATTTTAACTTTAGCAAACCCTACAAAAAGATGTCAAGAAGTCTGGAGTTAAGCTGACGGGTTAGGGGAAATAATTATCTGTGTGTAAACAAGGACAATCGTTTATTGAATTAACTGTTCTATCACTCAGCTCACTCTTAACTGGAAGATATCAAAATTTGTCGAGCAGTTGGTCCTCTCGTGTCGACCACTTGATTCACGTCGTTTCTTCGTGTCTAGCTGTTGACTGTATTCCACTTTGACCTCTCGTGCCAGCCACTTTGTTGTCTATCACTATATCTGCTCCCTTTTAAAACTATTAAACCTAAGATGTAAAGTTTTTTAATCATATAGAGACATGTTGGTTGATAACTTTCCCCTCCTTTTTTGGCGTGGACTATATTTGAAAATAACAATTCACTTCTTAAGTATAACGGAGGTTCTGAGCATCCGCCCCTGTAGGTGACCCCCTTAGTCATTTATTACACAATGTATTTAGATTTCTTCAATTCATATTACAAAACTCAATTTATATTTGAATTATGACGTATCGTAATAGTTGTTTTACATAAAATAGATGTAGCCTATTGAAATAACTTACAAATATATTACATATAACTTAAAGTAGAGTTTATCATGAAGAGAAGAATATAAAAACATATTTAAGATAGTAATTAGAAATTTTGTTTTTGATATTTTGAATGATTTACATTTTTAAAATCATTAACCTAGTATTTAATAAACATTCAATATTATTAGTTAAAAGTCGTTTATAGTAACTAATGAAGTAGATTGTGACAACTATTTTTAAACTATGAAGCTTTATTATATTCAATTAAATAATAATATTTATAATATTGGTATATTCCAGGTCTTTTTGGAGCTTGAAAATTTTGAATCCTAATCCAAATTTTACTAAGATTCATATTTGATTCGATATTTTAAGCTAAGATTTGAAATATTCCAATTGAAATATTAAAACAAATTAGGTCCCTGAGTTGGAAACAACGAGGTTTTAGAATCGAATTTCCTATTAAATTCAAACTTTCGAATAATTTGACTTGACTATAAAACTTTCAATTTTCTTGGTATTAATAATATATTAGATAGTTAAACATGGTTTATTAACCTTATTTACCTCGTTGACTCAATTTCAAAAACTGTTTATAATTCAGCATAATACTCTTAGATATAATTTGGCAACATTTAATCAGAAGATATTAGAATCGAACTCGATTAGGCCTATCAACATTTTTACTTTAAAACATTAGATTCGTATTAGATTTGATTTAGTAAGTAAAGATTAGAATATCGATTTAAGTTAGTAAGAAAAATTAGGATTCGATTTCAGTTGGTATGGAAATATTCGGATTCGATTTAAGTTAGTATGGAAAGATTAGTAAGGAAAAATAAGGATTCAATTTTAAATTAAAATTATTAAATTTGCACATACTTTTTAATATAGGCTTTACTATTTACACCCTGTACCTGATGCACATTAAAATAACTGGAAACTAAACAGATATTTAAATATATTATTTAGATTGAAAAATTACACCTTGAGAGGGGAATCTCAAACAACTGAGCTATTCAGGAATTTTCCAGTACCCCCAGGGAATAGACAAATAATACAACCAGACACATGGTTGCGCTCCTTTTGGCAGCTTGAGTGCTTCAACACTAGGATCGTTGCGGTTAGTCCTATCATCACCCAGCAGTGACACTAGCGAAGCCCAGCGTTGAAGGACTCAAGCTGTCAAAGGAGCGCAGCCAAATCCCCGTAAGGTTGAGAGTCTGTTTCCTATTTGTCTGTGGCCCAGGTTCATTCTTTACTCATATTTTAAAGCAGAGTCTATGATAGACGTGTGGAAATCGCCAACTGCATGAGGGCTTGTGCTGTCAATAGTAGCCTACAATGAAAACTGTGCATATCATGCTGGATTAAATATCCAAAACTTTAAATATGAGTGAAAAATTACCCTGGGAGCTGGACGGCACCAGATAGCTTAGTGGTTAGAACATTAACGTACTAAGCCAAAGGTCCCGGCTTCGGTTCCCGTACCTAAGTGTCATTTTTCAATTTAAAGAATATAATATAAATAAGTTAGTAGGATGAGAATGAGGACGGTAGAATTTAGACGGAATTCGCATGTAGGCCTATTTGTGTGGAGAAAGAGCACGGAACTATTTATGAAAAAACACCAGTACACTAAGCCAGGATTCTATTTCCGACCTTCCCCTCAGAGTTTAAACAGGCTAGATTAGCCTGACGCTTATTTCACTTGCCCACCGATGTGGGTATTTCAATAAATATAGTAAATTAAAGTTATTTATAGTACTATTTGTTTGGAGAATTGAGACAAGCAAGTTAATAGAAAATACGTCTGCTTTGGAGACGATAATATCAGCTTCGAGAACATTGCCCTCCTAGACACAATGCTAGAAGCGCTAAACCAACATTCTGCACCATTTATAATTCTGTGCTTCATTTGTGTTTTTCAACTTTCAGCAACCTCTTCGCTTACACCGGGCAGGGAAATATTCAGGGGTGTACGATGTTGAATCGAGTATATAAAACACTCCCCAAACTGAATCAAAGCTAGAATATTTAATAACAAATGTTTTATCTTGAAAGAAATATCACATTGTACATATTTACATTATTTTAAATATTAAATGTTATATAAAAGTAATTTATTACAAAATTGTACGGATCTAAAAAAAATACTATTACATTTTATTCCATTATTTCACATTTTTGTCATGTAAAATGACAGAAAATTATGAGTAATTGAATTTAAATGTGTTATTTGGTGGTCAGTATGTTTATTGGTGATGCATTTTCTTACTATCTAGCACCTCATCTTACTACCCATTCGGGTTATACTCTTAAGTACTAATTAAATCATGGATAGGAATTGGGAAGGTTGAATTTTGAGGAAGTGAACTCGCAGTTGCATGGAAAACCATTTTAAAAACCACCCCCAGTTCACCCGAGTTAGATTCGAACTTCAATCTCCCCATCCTCAGCAGTCTAGCTTTACATGAAACCAGTGCGTTAGCTTACTACACCACCGAGACGGTTTTATGCTGCTTCTTAATTACCGAGTCTGGAATGTTTTTTCAAAGTGAAATCAAAGTGTACTAATCTTTAGAAGCTTTTCAAGCCTTTATAAAAAGCCCTGACCATATTTCCCTAACATTGGCCCTGAACTGGTGCAGTCAAGGAACCAAACAATTATATATGATACACAAATAAAGTAGGCCTAACAATATACTTTATATTTTCAATTTAATCTAGTAAAATGTAATGGCATAAGCCTACTAAATTAAATTTCATCCGAGTTGTGTGAAAATCTGAATCCTAATATACAATTATTGAAGTTCTAAGGGATTTATATGTTTAGGCTAGATAGAAATTTGTCGGAGAGAATTATCAAAACTTGTTTATATAAATATAAATTATCAAACATATCCGCCTCTTATGCTAGTCTATGAAAGGTCTCGAACAAGAAACTTCAACAAACAGTCTGCTCCAAAATTGATGAAACAAATGACTGATGGCGAACTTACTACTCACTAGCTACACTGTCCCCTCTCCAACCTCTTACTCCCCACCCAATATCCCCACCCCCCTCGATTTGAATAGTGACGAAATAAATGTCTTCTAAAAAATAACATATCTCTATGTTTTCCTGTTTCAAACTTTCTCTCGCGGTAGTGACATTGCACTGACATTCAACCCGTAACATCGAGACTGCATGCATAAATTTATCGTCAATTATATATTCACTGACGTAGCGAAATGCAGCATTCCCACCCGAAACTATATGATGCACCGTTTAAAATTAATTAATTTATTTATTATATTATTATTTATTATATTATTATTATTATTAGCACCGCGTCTAACTACCCGTTCGGGTTATACGCACTTACGCTAATGTGTAATGGTAGGGTGATTGTGAGATGAAATGGAGGACCTACAGTTTAACGTGGAGGCCTGGTATTCCTCACATTCACAAGATGTCTTGTCATAGGTGAAGGAAGGGTTTGGTAATCAGATAAATCTTTGCCGGGACCGAGGATTGAACCCCGGCNNATCCGAACCACGGTGGAGGCCTGGCATTCCCCACATTCACAAGATGTCTTGTCAGAGGTGAAGGAAGGGTTTGGTAATCAGATAAATCTTTGCCGGGACCGAGGATTGAACCCCGGCTGCCAGCATAGAAGTCTGACACCTTACCCCTAGACCACCAGGTCACCCTATTTATTATAAATTATAACAAACCAATAATAGGTTATTATTATATTTAACCTGCATTACTGTTTCCAGCCTATGAGCTGGGCCATTTTTTTTTATTTAATCCATATATTTTTTACTACCGGCTTGCTAGGTATATCGTAGTTTCATATGACTTGTATTCTAACTTAATATTAGGACAGGCACAACATCCAGTCCCCGGTCGTTAATTTATCAATGTGAAAGGGTAAACCCATATTTCACCAACTATAGTACATTTTTCGGTCGGGAAATCAAGCCCGGGACCCTTAGCTCAGTAGTCAGACACGCTACCGAATGAGTTAAGGTGTTGGGACTGGTTATGACTAATCGTTATTAATAAACCCAATATTTTCACACACAAATGTACAAATTTGAATAAATTGAGCTAGGACCTTCGACTTAGCCATATCATTGTTATTTCCGCTTAGACACTCTTGACCACTTCTTGCCTAAGATCACACATAATACTACTCACGCCTGCATCAATGGACCCGCGGACTGGGTGGCAGGCTTATCTACTCTGGTTCGACGGTGACCGGGAGATCGGGGTTATAATCTCGGCTGGGTATACTGGAGGTGATTTTCCCTACGGCCTTGGGTACAACCAGTCGCAGCCACTTGTCAGACTCAGCACTCGTAATATTGTCTGTCTACTATAGCATACGAACCCGCTTCGGGGGCCGCATAGTCTGAGGCGTTACTCTCACAATATACTAGACTAGACGTGGATATCAAGGTTCAAATCTCAACTGGGTGTACAGAGGGTGTTTTTTTAAATGGGTTCCCACTCTCCTTCCACGTGAATTTGAGTATAAGGTACTTCCTTCCTCATCCCTACCCCACTAGAGTAATGAACTAATTATCATATATGCGCATAGCCTGAAGAGGTAAGACACAGTGATTGAAAAAAAAAGTGACATCCGTTATCCCCCGTGCTCAGCTTATTATTATTATTAGCACTGCGTCTTACTACCCGTTTGGGTTGTACGCACTTACGCTAATGTGTAATGGTAGGGTGATTGTGAGATGAAATGGAGGACCTACAGCTTTACGTGGGATCCGAACAACGGTGGAGGCCTGGCATCTCAGCTTATTATTTAAAGGAAGCGTACCCTCATTTGTGTGGCGGAAGGTGGGGGAAATAAATAGAAACTTTGTATCTCCGTAAGCCCGACCGAGATTCAAACTCCGACCTTTCCGTCACCCAGTAAAACCAAACAAGCCAAGGCTCACGCCTTTTGTCCATGCACACATCAATGTGGTTTCAAGTGATCAAAACCTGTAAATCTTACGTAACCCTCGGTTGGTAGGTGGGATCGAGGCGGAAGTCCGATGGGGAAAATGGTGAAAAGGGGAGGGGGGCAGAAATATACTTGAATCTATCCTATTACCGTAACACTGAACTAAAGAAAGGAGGGGGTACATGAGAAAGGGAGAGAGTGAAATCTTTCTCTCACCGCTAGACGACAAGTGAAAACGAAAGTTCCATGTTTGATTTTTATTATATATTTTTTCTCTGTCCCGGGGACTTCCTGTAGTGGTTTACCGCCCCGAAAGAACCACTCAGAATAAACATGTGTAAGTTACGTTCTCAAAAAGATTCACTTTCTTTTACCTCCTCACCGGGTTCGGTCGTGTCATTATTACATGGGGAGGTCTCATTTGGATCACTCCATAACCTTTTACATACGTACTTAATTCATACTTCAGTTCCATCAGAACAGAAACTTCATATTTAGAGTCATGTTTTAAATATCCAAACGCAAGAAAAAAAATTGTTGTTCGATTATTTAACCGTACAAAGTAAAGTGTTTTTTTAAATAAATATATCACAATGTCGAATTATTTGAAATCGTGTGCCTTACGATCGTCTATTATTCTTGCGTTAATGTCTTTGGTGGCGACTATTCTTTGGTTCACACCTCTACCTAGTAAGTACTCTATTTAATAAGATCTTCTAAGAAGCTTCCAAATTTAAAAAGAACTAAGTTTGTTTAATAGTTTTAACATATATTTTTAGAAGTTATTAAAGGTAGAGTTGAAAGGGACGCGATAAAAGGTGTTTTTGTAGTTTTGTTAACAAAACTTATTTTGGTCAAAGTAAATAAAAATAATTTTCCAGTAGAAACATAAAGTTTAATTTTCTCTACATGATGACTTCAACAGTTCTTTAATAACGATCAAGGGTGTCTTGGAATTTAATTACATTTTTCTCTTCATTTATAAAGTTTATCATCAAATGCTTATAGGCTCGTGGTAGATATTCAACAACTGTTGATACCATAATGTAAATAAAATTAAACTCTCTGTTTGTACTAGATAAATATTTGATTTATATTGGCCAAAAAAGTTTGTTGCTATAAAAACTGCAAAAATACCTCTCTTACGTTCTCTACACTCCCACCTAAAGTACGGTATTTTGAATGAGTAGTTTACCTGCTGTTATTTTCACTATGTTTAGTATATCTCTCTGTATTGATGCTTAGTCCAACTTAATTCAGTTGGTGTCATTTCTATCTACCTACTAGTTAGAGGCCCCGGGTTTGATCCTTGGCATGACAAAACATTTTCATTGGTGAAATGTGGGTTTCCCCCTTAACAGTGATGAGGGCTGGTTGTGGTGTTTATTCTAAATTAGAGCTAGTTAAAAAGTAGTGTGCTGATACGATTAACCTGTTCAGTTAGTGCATGTTAAACACATCATATAAAATATAAACAGTGATATAGATGTATTTACATTAGTCTACCTTTCTATTAGAATTAAATAATTAAATTATGGTAAGAGTATCATAAGATTAAATGTTGCCTCCACACAGATATAGACACGCGGCTTTGTCGTCAAGCTTATCTAGTCTGGTTTGTAGCTGATGGGGGATGTCGGTGTTAAAATTCCAAACTGGGTGTGCTGGGAGTGTTTTTACCCGTCCCTCTGAATTGCTTACCACCCTCCTTCATCTCAAATGATTGTACATTTGGTTTATTAGTACCTTCCTCATCCCTAACCAATTAATCTAACTGAATGCGTGTAGAACATTGTAATTTTTAGTATGACGTGCGTGGAAAACTATTTAGAAAAAAAATACCCTTATTACACCCAGCTGGGATTAGAACCCTAATATCCCACTAATTGGCATGCGACAGTGACGACTTAGACCATACGGCCACTGAAGCGGGTGAATTCGTATAGCCCGGATGGGTATTAATACGTGATGGTAGCATACATACAATGTTACCCAGTCGATTCTGTGGAGTGATGGTTTGAATTCCGGTAGTGTCAAATTTTCTTAGTGTTCACGGGGTTCGTAACCAGGAGAGGTGGGGATGATTTTGAGTATCTTAGACTTGTGGTAACAGGAACTCAGCTTGTGCTAGGAACTGGAAAACCTGGCATTGGTGAGCACGCAGTTAGAGGTATTTTTCTAGTATGGTTTACTGGTAGTAGGTAGGTTGGGGTTCAAATTCAGGTTGAGTTTAATAAGATGTTTTTTTCATAAATGGGTTTCTACCATCCTTCCACGCAATTGTAGATATATTTTCTCTGATTCTACCCTACCTCTTTAGTGTAAGTATACGTATAGTCCGGATAGATAATGAGATGTGAATTAAAAATATATATAACAATTAAAAGAAAAAAATCAGTTAATATATAACACACATATTATATGATTTCGAATTTATCAAATAAAAGCAACTTGTACACAAATACAAGTTTATTTTAAGATGTTGGGCCTCAAAACGGGTTTCTCCGGAAGTGTTTTGACCCCTTTAGCGGTCAGAAAAATATATTACGTTAATTGACCTTGAAAAGAATTTATTTCAAACAAAAAAAAACTGGTTTCCGTTTATATTCATTAGCAGCCAGAAAGGTGCTTGGTTCACCATTTCAAGAACCATATTTCACTGTTTTAAAAGTTACCAAACAAACTTTATTGTCTTCATAAGCCATTCAACGTATTCTTCAGCTGTCACGTTTGATAGATGGTGTCAACTTTGACAGCAGTAAGAAACATTCACCAACTTTGGTTAATCCACATAAAATATTTATTTTTAATTAAGAGCCCATTTAACCTCACGGGTAACGTGTAGCTTAGCTAGGTAATACTCTCACTAAAGTGGTCATATAGTCTAAGGGATCATTCACTCTCACATTAGACTGAACTAATGATGACGGGGAGATCAGGGTTCGAATTCCGATTGTGGGTATTTTTTCCTTAATGGTTTTCCAATTCCTCCACGCAAATGTGGGGACACTTCCTTTAAAATAAACCTTCTTCAGTTCTAAAACATTAGGATAATTAGTTCCTGTACGTATAACCTGAACGAGTAGTGTGACGCGGAGACAAAAAATGAAGTTGGGTAATAGAATACTAATCTACAATTGTAACCAAGCATCACACCGGTTTTTAAACTTTTTTTAACGTATTTAAAAATATAAGTGCTAAAACACAATCGTACACATTTTTTCATAGTTTGGAATAATATTTCAAGTAATGGTTATCAGCAACAAGTAATGAACAAAAATTTCAAAAAATGAAAAGCCACTGAAAATTAAAATTGGAAACCAGGTGTTGGAAAACAGAACAGTTCAGGTACCTGGGAGGTTTGCTGACAAAGAATATATACTGCATAAAGGAAATTTGGTCGAGGATCACCATGTCCAAGGAAACTTTCAACAAGAAGGAGCTACTGCTAATCAGCAAGCTAAGTTTGGAACTGAGGAAGAGGCTGATGAAATGCAACATTTGGAACAGAAACTTGAACTCTTGGGAAGATGGAAAATAAATACTTGTATAGCTTTGAAACGTGGTGTTGGGGAAGACTTGAGAAGATCAGGTGCAAATACAGTTTGACAAATGAAGAAATACCAAGAAGAATGGGTGATAAGAGAACGATTTTGGGTGTGATTCTTAGGTACAAAGAAAACTGGATTGGACACATCCTTAGAAGAAATAACTGTCTTCTTCACGAAGTTACTGAAGCCAAGGTTGAGGGAAAGAGGAGCTTAGGAATGAGGAGGATTCAAATATTAGATGACGTGAAGAAAAGAAGAAAATTCTGGAAGCTGAAGGAGGAGACAAAGGACAGGACGCATTAGCGGTCTAAATCCTGTCTAAAAGAATACACATGTCGTAAGACAAAACACATAATTATAATAATATAAATATTAATAACAATAACAAAACTAAAAGCTTCAAATCAAGTAACTCATGAGCCACTTGATAAATGTGAGGCCCCACGACCTTTTTTAAAATTTGTAGTAAGAAAAAAAAAATTAAAATTCAAGTTAGAATTGACAGAAAGATGGTAATAAAATGCAAATATTAATATAATGTTTAAAAAGTTAAAACATTTAAGAATTGATAAAAACCTTATATAATCTAAAAATAATTATCGGTTCTGATTACACTTTCAGTTCTAGTTGAATTTATTTTAAGGGTTTCTGGACCAGTTTTGGTTCCTTAAAATAATTGTAAATTACAGCCAAGGCAGGCTCCAAATCATTTTCATAGAGGTGTCATAATTTGAAATAACATAGTTACTTACAATGTTAGATTTCTGTTTAAAGCTATTTAATAATTTATCATTCGTATTTGAACTTATGCATGTTTTAAACCGTGATCATCCTCTTATATTTTTTAAAATCATATAGTTATTATAAACTATTTGGAGTGGTTCTCTAACATTTTTTTTAAATGGTTCACTCTAGAAGTTATGAGTATACTTCACCTTGTTATTTTATATAGATCAGATTCTTTTATAAGCCATTTAAAGTGTTCCTCACCTAGAAATTTTTAAAATTTTAAAATTTGGATGCCCCTAGAAGCTATTTAGAGTGATCATCAACATCATTTATTAGGATTGTAGGATACCTCCAAAAGATAATTTTTGAAGTGGTCTTCCACCGACAAAATTTTTAAAATGGAATTATTTCAGAAACTAGGCTATTTGGGGCGGTCCTTGCCTGAAAATTCTTCAAAATTACATACAATTAGAAGCTATTTGAAGTTGTCCTCCCCTATACATTTTCTAAATTAGGATGACCTTGGAAGCTATTTAGAGCTTTCCCTCCCTGACTGTTTCTGCAGTTATATGTCTCTAGTCTATTAGTTATTTGAAGCGGTCTTCTACGACAAATTTTTTGCAATAAAATTTGGAATTTGATATAAGGCCATCTTTCAGCTTCATATTCGGTAATATCAGAGGGTTTGAAATATATCTAGGTGGTAATTTATTCCAGGGAGGGGCAAATTATTCCCAGGGGGCAGAGCCCCCCGCAGTTTCACCATCCCTACTGTCCACAAATACTCTTTATTCGGTATTAGTAGATAAATCCTATCAGGCGACTATTAGTCTTCTTTGATGTGTGGTAGTTTACAGTCTCTATGTGGAACAATTTTCGTTACTTGCTATGCATGATAAATATTAGTACATGAAAACCAATATATTTTCCAAACTTACGTGAGTCATATCGAACAGTGAATAAACGTGAACGAATAACGTACGTGTGGACCCGGCTTAAGAGGTGTCTGCGCGTTTAAAGACAAAACATCGTATAATTTATTTGTGTTGTATTTTATTTCTAAAATTGGAACTTTCATTTTGTTTTTGTATTAATTTTCTATCTTTCACAGGGGGTCAACTGACCCTTTGGTCCCCCTCCCTTCCCCCGAATCCGTGCCTGATTACAGCTATTGGTTCCGGTTCGACTACCTGGGTGTACGGAAGCGTTTGGTTATGCTCGTTGGAATGAAAGAGATAACTATAAGTTGGTATATACTATCTCTTTGTTGAACTTTCAAAGAAATATTTTATAAAAACTATAAATAAGTTCTAACATCTTAGATAAAATAACTATAGTAAAAAATGTGCGTGGCTTTATAAGGGCTCCTTCAAGTGTGGAGCCCAGGGCTATGGCCCCCACGAGCCCCTTCTTAAACTGGCCCTCATCACTATAGTATTTTTATAGTGTAAAACCCTACAGACGTAAACCATAAGATTAATTTTCAGAAAAATTCAAATTTTCAAATATCAGTGATCTTACCCTCAATTATTTTAGATCTAGAGTTAAAATGACCTGTTCACCTTGAGGTGTTACTATATAATATCTTGTTATCAAGTTTGGACGAAATTCATCAAAACAGTTCGGCTCTAGCTCTGAATACAGACGGACATACAAAATGTAAATGTAAAATCCACTGTTTATATAGTTTGGCTGAAAATAAAAGATTCGTCAAAATATCAAACAATATGTTTTTCAGTGATTAATTAACAGGAGTGAGATTGGTTGTTGTGTCAGTTCTTAAGTCACATGATGATATAATTTGTGATTTCGAAAAAGAAACGTTTAATGACCCATAAAAAAAGCCACATAGATAAAATTTACACAATTATAACATATTTAAAAACAAATAAATACATCAATTTGAAACAACGTGCTAGTTTCGTTTCATATTCAGACTTAGTACTCGTAAAGTGCAGCACTGTACTAAATACAGGACGACACCCTACCTAGACCATATTTTAATAGTTTCATATGTGAAACTGGCCCATTCCGTTCGAGTTAAATAGGTGTCTTCTTGTATTTAATACTTTTCTATCATCACGTCTTACTGCCTCTTCAGGTGGGAGCACTCGAGTTGAGGAATAAAGTACACCTGTCAGCTTGTACACACGAATTGTGGAACAACCTGTTATCCCATTCAACTCCTAGTCACTGGCCTAACCTAGCCTAACCTAGCCTAACCTAACTTAATTTAATCTAAACTAACCAAGCCTAGCCTAACCAACTAGCCTCCATGTTCCATTATGAACAAAGTCATTGTGAATTTAGTTTCTACCCCGTATTACTAAAGCATTACTAAACTCGGATGAGTTGTTCGGCAATTTGTGTGCACCCGTATTACTTGTTCCACAATTCGTGTGTTTTGGTTCAGGTTATACGTACATTACATGAACTAATCACGTTAATGAGTTAGGGATGAAGAAGATTGATATTTTAGAGAAAGTTTCCCTGAATTTGCGTGGAGGGAACTGGAGGACCGGGGGGAAAAACCTGGTCTTACCGTCATCGGTAATCTAGTTTAGCAAGAAACTAGCGTGTTAGCTAACTAGGCCACCGAGGCGGGTATTTTGGAGGTAACATACTCGCATTGGCGGGGAAGGAGAATGTGAAACCATTTATTAAAAATCAACCTCAGTCGACCTAAACGGGATTCTAACCCAGATATCCTCGTCATCAGCAGGCCAGTATAACACTAGAGTGACATCTTAGACAATTTGACCACCACTGAAGCGTATTTGAGATTACTGATGTTGTGTAATAAAACATCCGTTAAGGTAAACATTATGTTTCACTAATTTAGAAGTTTACTGGATGACAAAGGAACTTTTTTTAGCACCGCGTCTTACTACCCGTTCGGGTTATACACTTAAGTACTAATTACGCTAATGGATTAGGAATTGGAAGGGTTGGACATAGAGGAAGTGTACCCGCATCTGCGTGGAGGGAGAGTGGAAACCCATTTAGGAAAGACCACCCCCAGTTCACCCGACCGAGATTCGAACCTTGATCTCCCCGTACTCGACAGTCGAGCTCAACACAACTAGCCCGTTAGCTAACTACAATACCGAGGCGGGTGACAAAATAACTCGAATCCTCAATATGTATTATATTTTTGCCTACCTGAAGGGAAATATCCTCGCATTGCCGTATTTCTCGTGTGAAGGGCAGTTGACTTTTTGTTGCAAACATTATTTTTTGACTATTCTTGTTTGAGGGAAGTTGGATATCGGTTTGTAACAGTTCATTTTAATCTCAGAACTGTGAAAATCATCGTAAAAGTTCGTTGAAGATAAGCCAATTTTACCTTGTATATTTTTTTAACTATAAAACATTTAAAAAAAATTATTTCTTTAGGAATACCTTTTTACATAATTTTTATAAAGTTGTATTTAAAATAAGCCACTTCTAAAATAATACTGGGTTCCAGAGCTTGATTTACAGGCTAGCTTAAACTAGGGCAGCCCACTCATACACTGATTTTCTTATTAATGGACACATCTGATAGCTAGAAAAGCTCTTACATATACTTTCACGTGTTCATACGCCAGGTCATTTGATATACAGATGTGGTTTTTGATAGATATTATCAATATCTATAAAAACAATATTAATAATACAGCAGAGGGTTATCCATGTTAACAACATAGCATATGTTGGTATTTCGTAAAAGGTACTTTAAATGTCCATTCAAAAGCAAATAAAGGCATAGCAATGAACAATACAGCCGGCTGGTTTGGTGTGGTTGTTGAAACTCCTGACTGTGACGGTAGAGATTTGATTCAATACCAGTACCGATTGCACTGACTTTGATTTTATCTTCATATTGACATTCACAGAGTGGTTTTATCAACTAATCTTAAGACGAATGCTGGCGCATTCCCTCTTTGACACGTTCTCCATTCCAGCCTCCTCAGTTAAAGTAGTTAGTGTCATCAGTGTTAAACGTAGCAACTAGAATATTAAAACACAACGCCAAATAATCCAAATTAACTTAATTCTAGAGCAGACAGCACTAAGTCTTATGACCGTTAATTTATAATTACGAAGAAAAAATAAATTGCACAGTGTTTGGGGGTGGGGTAGAAGGATTCTCACTTAACCAAAAAAAAAACATCCCCCCCCC
>CABFOW010000093.1:313406-416171 GCA_902141385.1 Timema californicum | reverse complement strand
TGTACAGTGCTAAACGATACCTGTGTAGTACTAGCTAATATACTGACCTCTACCTGGGTAGTCTGTACAGTGCTAAGCGATACCTTGGTAGTACTAGCTAATATACTGACCTCTACCTGGGTAGTTGTGTACAGTACTAAGCGCTACTCAAATAGTCCTAGCAAATATACTGAACTCTACCTGGATAAACATTACGTCTTGATCTGAAAAATATTCTTTAGAATTTATGATTTGTCTTTAAAACTCACCGAATTAACCGTAAACACATTAACATGTGAAATCCTGTGTTGGTGTACATAATATTTTAATTAATGATTTATTAATACAGTATCTGAATTCTATACTGGCGAATATGTAAAGATACAAAACTGCTGTTGAAATGTTAAAATTATAATTTCTTATTATTTTAATAATATATTATGGAGAGATATATTACATTGTTTTTGAAAAACATAGTGAAAAGTGGTAAGGAAACAACTTCTTAAATGTGATAATAGAATTCAATGTGGAAAAAGAATTAGAAAATTGGAGTTTAATATACAGTCCAAAGATCAACTAGTAAATAATATATAAAACACAACGGAATAAGTAACATAAATTTGGAATGAATTGACAATATATTGTCAACTTCACTAGATTTCCATCATAGTATCAAAAAAATTAAGAACATATTAAAATATGTCACATATATAGATAAAACATTAAAATACATACAATATAAGCTTGTGAGTTTAAGTCAAGTGTGAGTTAAGGCAGCAAAAAGACAAATTTAATTTAGGTTAAAATAAATAAATATTCATAAATTGGAAAAATAATGTGAAGTTAGAATATAAGATTGAATATAAATTGAATAAATTGAATTATATTATTATCTGTTCTTTAATTCCTTTGTTCCTTGTTCCTTATATGCTGGCAGTTCTGTTCCATTAACAGCTGGAAGGACTCGTATTATGAGTGTCTAACTGTTCTGATGATGGCGCCGATGTAGCGCCGAAACATGTTGAGAACCTTGGCTGGAATTTGTACAGCATATAAGGAACAAGGGAATTAAAGAACAGATAATAATAGAATTCAATTTATATTCAATCTTGTATTATTACTTCACTTCACATTATTTTTCCAATTTATGAACATATATTTATTCTAACCTAAATTAAATTTGTCTTTTTGCTGCCTTAACTCACACTTGACTTAAAATCATAAATTTATATTATATGTATTTTAATGTGTTAACTTTTTTTGATATTATGATGGAAATCTAGTGAAGTTGACAATATATTGTCAATTCATTCCTAATTTATGTTACTTATTCCGCTGTGTTTTATATCTTATATACTAGTTGATCTTTGGGCTTAATGTTAAACTACAATTTTTAAATGATTTTTCCACGTTGAATTCTATTATCACAATTATATTACGTTGTATTAAACTGTACAATATTCTTGATACACTTACACAAGTGAAGTGTAAAACTTTTTCTAGCAAATATTCCAAAGGTTTTATTAAAATAAATAATTTTGAATAATAGGTGCCTAACACCCGTGGTGTTTACACAAGTGCTTTTAAACTAAATAAATATTAAGTAGAATAATTATCATCGAAGATATACCTGATGGAGGCAACATTATATTCTAAGAGACTTGTCTATCAAGACGAAATGTTATTGAAACTGTGTTATACAATAAAATATTTTTCAGGAATTGTTTGTTCCCAACTTCCCAACAGTACAGTGCGTATACATTAGTAAAGAAATAAAACTCGATAAAGAATGATTTTATTTTCACAAAAATAAAATTATAACCAGTTTGGATTTAAATATCTAAAAACATATTTTATAGATTACTTTATTCAACTCACAGTAAAGTAAGAAATAAAACATAAGACCAGACACAGTTTATACTTAAATATATTTTATTGTTACATTATTTAAAACCATTGCACATAATATGAAGAAAGAAATAGTACCTCGAATACCAAGAAAATCGTTTTTGAAAGGATTGTTTTAAGGTGGTGAGGGGGGTAAGAGAGGTGGAAGGAATCCATCATGTTTAAGACATTGGTGAACTCGACCTGCTTCTGCGGTATATGTAGCGACGACGCCTGCGTCGCCTCATACTATTTCGCCTTCTCCTCTTGTACCCACCCCTCCTCCTGCTACACCTTCTCTTCCTATCAGAGCGCCTATGACGCCTACGCCTGTGAGACCTTGCAAGAAGATCCGCGTCGTTGAAATTAACGATCTTATAACGGTTTTGGGTGCTTTTGAGCAGTCCCAAAGTGACACCTCGCTTCAAGGCTGTCTTGGCCCGGTGGGTAGCGACGCCCCTACTGATGTATGTTTCAGAAGCAATATAACTGGCGATCTCTTTCATCGTGACTCCGTTAGGACCACTCCTCAGGTTGTTGAGAGGAGACAGCACAAGCTCGGTCGGCTTCATCGTGGAGATGAGCAATTTATTAGAAAAATTTATATTTTACGAAGTCATTCACAAGAGATTTTTCAAATTGATGGATTCATTTTTGGAAAATGACAATTAGCGCGATAGGCATCTGAATCTGGTTCTCTGAGGTAGGTTTTTTTTAACCTGAAATAGCACATTGTTCAAAATACGGACTCAAAAGAGAGCATGTTGTGTTTACACGTAAAATATAAATGCATACAATTTTAGTTTGAATAGATATTTTGACATTTTTTTTGACACATATATTTGAGTAGGCCTAAGTAAATATTTCATGCCAACAAAATAAAATAAGATGTTGGGAACAAGATTAATTGAAAAATCTGATGAAAAAAAAAGGTCTGTGTTAGTAAATCACACTTTATGAAGCTATATTTTACAATTTAAAATTTAATTTGAAATGTTATGGTCTAATGATCGCCATGTTGATGCCTCGTAAGTATTTATGTTTCTCGTGTTTATCTAAAAACTGTATAATATTATAGATAAAACCTAATATTTTGAATACTATATACTTTTGTTTAAATAACTAATATTGGACATTTTGAAGATGTCATCAATTGTTTACAATTAATACAATAATAAATTATAATGAATACTTGTGGTTTCCCTAGCAGCACACACACATATATTCTTTCCTAACGTTTTTCAAAATTTACTTTTCATTTGGAAATATTTCATTCTTAACATTAGTATACAATGACTAATAAAACATAAAAATGACATGAGTCCACAAAAACAATACGAAAGCATTTTGTTTTTCTTTTCCCCGCGTTTTAGTATTGTTCGCATCGTTCATATGACAAAAAATTAAAACCTTACTAAATAATTTTAAAATAAATGGTTTTCCAGTAGTTTTTTTAATAAAATAATAATACGCATTTTTCATATTATAGACGATTATTATCAATGGCTTTACCGTATACATTCTAAATGAAAAGTTATATATGCACATGACACATAAACCAAATTAAACTAGGACAGCATACCCGATACTTTATATCCAACTCCAGAGACATAACACACGAGTACATATTTATTTTAAGGTTATCCAGGGTTAAAACCATACTAAATCCCTTTAGGGACACTCAGCAACATCAAGGACATGCTTTGGTTTTATGAAGATGGTGTCATATACCAATATGAAATGATAAATATTAGCTAATTGGTTGACAATAATACAAGTAACCAATTCTTTAATTAAATTATATTTTTATCAAGAGTTTTTTTTAGAATATTTGAGCGGTTATTTTTCTTATAATTGTTGAAGCACCTATTTTATCTGGTTTGTGAATTTGTGCTTGTTTTTGTCCACTTACTAAACAACAATCAGAGGTATGTAAATTTTTACATAGAGCGTGCCCTATGGATTAGTGGCCTATGCAGCAGATCCTACTTTGACCCTCTCGCTGTCAACCTATTGGACCGTGGGGTTTATTTGTTTGCACAGAATAAAATGGGACTAAAATACATTAGCAATGTTGTGTAGAGATAGTTTCGGACTGTGGACTGTGTTAAAATATTTATATTCAATATAATAATGTCACAGCCCTAAGCTATGTGGGATTTTTTTTTTTTTCAGAACTTTATTGGACCCACTTGGCTGAAAGCGCTGGCTTAACAAACATGATGTAATGCATTAGATAACGTTTAAGGGGAATACTGACTACTCACAACAAGCTTACTCTAGTTGTGGAGTAACGAGGCCAGATCGGGATATAAAAGTATTTGTATTGTTGACATATGGGGCTGACAAATTTTCATCTATTTCGGAGGCAGTTACGCTGCCCGACGCCGGACTATAGCAGACTAGTATCTTCGGGTCATCAGTAGTACTCGTACTAGAGGGCAACCGCCGAGCCCAGGCTCCCGAGTTCGAGTTCTGTAAGGGGTCGTGAGCCGTGCCAGTCGTACTATCTGTCTAAGTTTTCACAACTAAGCCAGTTCTTCCACGAGCGCAAACGTCCTAGTTATTTTTTTTATCGTATTTAATATCACATTTTATATTATCTCTTACTGCTACTATTAAAACTAAATACGAAACCTTCAGGATTATTTCGAGCCCAACCAACTACCTTGCCACCGACCCTACCCTTCCCCTCAAGCTATCCTGACATATCTGGCCCACTAAAGAGGGTAAAGCAACACTAAATTATCTTGAAAACATAATCTTCTTAAACACATAATATTCAGAAATTACTCATATGCAGCCATTCGTCGCGAATATTTCATCAAGTATCCATATAAAATAATTTCAGCAACAATTTCACCCTCGTCACCTTCACAATTCTGGCATCAGCTGCCTCTCCCAAAACAAAGAAACGTTCTTGCACCTCTGACTGTTGCTCGAGATGTGTGCAAAATCATGTACATTTTCACAAATTAGATAAAATAGATGAACCAACAATTACCCCTAGTTTTACTTTCAAGAAGTTACTGTTTTTAATACTTACTAATTTTTTCACACCACTTATCGATCTAATACATGTTTTTATATTTATTGAATAAATATTATTGAGAAACGCGTTTGAGATAAGTAAACGCGGTTATACTTCCCTCACTGATGTTTATTACTTGTTCCCCACCACCACTAGTTTGGTCGGGGTTGGTAAATTGGGTTCCGTTTGCCAAAATCATGTCAAATTGGGTCCAAGATAGAAAACATGTATAGGTAATATGGGTGCCTGTTAGAAAAAGGGTATAGGTAAGTTGGGTCCCATCTGCCAAAATCATGTCAAATTGGGTTCCAGTTAGAAAACATGTATAGGTAAGATGAGTGCCCGTTAGAAAAAAGGGTATAAGTAAAATGGGTCCCGTCTTCCATCAGCCTCTTAGAGTTATCCAGGAGACACAACTTGGAGGTTAGTTTGGTTCCTAGCAGATGTGTAATTTGGGTACTGTACCACCTTTGATGGGATTCCTTGTAATTGTCTGGAGTCTGACTGAAGATGGATAAATCTTTACACCCATATTAGGCTCCCTGAGTGCCAACTCAAGAATAAAACTTTTTTCCATCGGAAGAATACAATTTTGCTCTTGTCCTCATTTGCGAGAAAGCTGTAGTGAGAAAACATTTAGGAAAATCGATCCCCATTTCACCCAGCTGAGATTCAAACCTTGGCCTCCTATTCACCAGCCAACCATATCAAGTAAGATTGCCATTTATGACGTGTGCCTATGGGTGACATAAATAAATTTAACAACAATTTTTTTTAAATAAATATTCAGCCTTTGTGGTCCTGTAATCAGATGATATTTCCAATAATATTAATTTGGATGTAAAATAATACTTCACTGGAGTTACACTCACAAAACGGTTGTGCAGCAATGGAATAAGCAGTTATATAACACTTGTGTTAAATGGTAATAAGTGAAATAAAATGTCAGACTACGCTGATTCTTCCATAAGCTACATCGAGAATTGGGAAGTAGGTGGACAACTTTCCCGTGCGTTAAGTATCGAGTCAAAGAACAAGAGGAAGGAAAGGGATGTGGTGGTGGGGGTGACGACATACTTCCTAAACTGGTATAGAACCAGCTTGAGCTACTCTGACCCGAAAGGCCATCTTTCAAATCTGGGATGGGTACGAGTTTGTTTATGTATTCAATTCCCTTCCCATCTCCGTGCTAATGTGTGCGCATTATCTACAAATCTACTTTCCTCATCCTGTGTTTTTATACTAGTTGGTGCGAGCTGGAGATAGTCTGTAAGTCAAGTACTATTTTTTAAATATCACGTTTAATGAAATGGCTATTAACGGCTTTAATCTTAAGAGAAGGATTTGGAAGGCCGTTTATAAATAGAGCACCAGCATTAGCGTGGAGAAAGGATGAGGAAACCAAAGTGATAAATCCCACACGAAAGACTATTTCTAGTGAGACAAGCCATGATTTGAACCTCGACCTCCACATGACCGGCAATCCACTCTATTGTGGGTTTCACACCTAGATTCATGTGTGGCTATTATGTGTGGTTGGGTTACCTATATATATATATATAGTACATAGGCTTATAGCTCAAATTGATAGTAAGACGTGGCACTAAAATAATACTCTCAATTTGAGCTATAAGCCTATGTACTAATTACACTATTGGTTTTAAGGTTGATGAAGGTTATATTTAGAAGAAGTGTAACCGTATTTGCGTGGTGGCAGAGTGGAAAACCATTTAGGAATAAACCACCCTCAGTACACCCGGCCAAGATTCAAACCTCGATCTCCCCGTCATAGGCAGTCTAGACTAATGCAAGAGTAGTGCCTTAGATCATGCCACCACCGAAACATATAGATATATTCATTTTATATTTTGAGACTTGTGTTTAATGGTTATCAGTTTCTTAGAAAGACATACACACACGAGGAGAGACGTAAATTTTAAGGAACTTTGGGGAAAAAAGCCATTCTAAATACAACAATACGTTGAATTTAGACTTTACGACCTTTCATTCGTGCTAATTGTTGATCTATTGTCATTTGAAAGTATCACTTTTGATAAATAATATCAGTACCTATTAAATAATATTGATAACAACACACGTTCTCATAAAAGTCATTGTTGATTGCTCAAAGTTTATTCTTTCAGAGTTTAAAATTTACGATAGACCTAGGGTAAAGTATCTTCTAACTAAATTAATAAAAATCAATGAATGTTGATTCCTTAATAAATCGTTTTTAAGACTAATTAACCCTACTATTAGAAACAAAATTATCGGTTTAGATTATCAAATTGTCTAGGCGTCACTCCCGCAAAAGACTGGAGTGTATAATATGACGGTGAGATTGGAGTTAAAATCTTGGTTTGGTTTATTGGGGTTTTTTTATTTACAAAAATTGATTTCCACTCTCCCTCCACGCAAATCCGGGTACACTCCCTCTAAATATGTCATTCATCATCCCTAAAACCACTATCATAATTAATGCATATATGCATAATCCGAACCGTACGGCGTTAAAAAGAAAGTAGTTTTAGTAACTTTTTTAACTGTCAGATACGGTCCTTTCTACCAGAATCCTAGTATATTTGCTGATAAGTTTGATGACTTTTGGTCAAATTAAGCTGTTTTTTGTTTAATTTATATACATTCTTTAAGGTTCTTCCTACGGCAGATCCTAATATAAGCTCTCATATATTTGGGTTAGTACAACGAGCAGTAAAAAAAACTGTTAGGAAATCCGGGCCCATAATGGAGTCAAACTGATCGTTTTTTTTGCTTACCAAAGAGCAAAGTGAGTTAAATGATATATTTCGTGCCACATCCCGTGGCTATGGAATAGTGACGTCACAAGCACATGCTAGTCGGTAGTAATCACGCAATCGTAACAACCAACCTACTTCGCGCGTCTCCTCTTGTTCGCTTTCACCTCGCTTAGTCGTGTCACATGACCGGTTCTTCCGCTCAACTCTGACGATTACAAGTAAAAAAAAACACTTTAACTTCTTTTCAAACTATGAAGTCATCATTTTTATAGTTAGAATTCAAGACACCATTGTTTCTTCTACTCTTTCTTTAAACATCCAAAGAGAAACGAGAAACAACGTCAACTAAACATCTTTATCCCATTCCGAGGCTATGTGTGCGTGTTTGTTTTTGACCTGAGAGACAAAGGTTCAATATACAACCAGATACATTGGAAGCAAACACATATGTAAGAAGGTATAGGGAGGGGGCTATGAAGAGGTTTTGTAGCTCCCCTACTCAAAATTATAATAAACAATACATATAATTAAAACTTAAAATTCACAATTTTAGATATTAATCATAGCAGGCCCAACTGAGCTCCCGGATCGCGTGAGGAATGGAAATTAAAGGGTAAATAAAATATTAAAATATGCCAGAAAGGTGTGCAGTGTATTTGTATGATTACTCGAAATTTTCTGCGATAACAATGAGGGAGATATATTTTGTTAATAACTACAGTATGTCCCTATTAAGACAGAATACAGATTTATGCTCAATGATTAGCCGTGAAGCTATTCTAAAATGGTCAAAACGGTATTCTTAGTGAAGTTTTTTTCATCCAAACATCATTTAATATTTAAAAAAGGTTCTGTATTAGGAAATTCTATTAACTCTTTATCTCCATTAATGTTTAATCATAAATGATCCACGTGCAATAATTTTGGTGTAAATGTACGATTTCTAGCCGACTGTATCACAGAGTTGATGGGCATTTGATGCACGCTCTTAATGTAAAATGATAGATAACATTAAGTCGTAAATAATTTAGGAATCAAATAATAGTATAGCTTTATTTAATATTGATAAATAATATTTTAGTAATTTTTATCATAATATTATGCACCTATTATTATTGTGTCCATTGGTACACTGAATTAAACCAATAAAACTCAATAAACATAAAGATATTCCACTTAAAATGATATAATTTACTTTACTGAACGTAAAAAAACAGCAAATAATTATTTTTTATTAAATTACTTTAGTAAATTATAGTCGCAATGATAAGAAATCACATTTTAAAACGATTAAGTTTAAATAAAATCAATTGAAAATAATAAATAATTTTCATTTATTATTTAAACAAAATTACTGAATACACTTTACTGTTTGTGTTTCAGCTACGGTAAGCTAGTTTCGTAACCTGCGGCATCACGAATGATATTAAGGCATGGACTTGTCCACTTAATAGCCTGTAATACACTGTTTATACATCACATTGTTAAAAGTGCAACCCAATTTTCCCAATAAGAGCCTTTTAGACAATAAAAACATATTTTATTGCGGTCAAACTTGATAAAATGTAATTATACTACTCGTGTTATTTTAAAAGGTATTGATAATATATATTAAAAGTGATAGCTGTAGCCCAAAGTGAAAGTGGAGCTAGTAGCTTTCATAGCTCTCAAATAAGTCCCTGTCTATGAAAAATGGACTGTATTACTGAGTGCTCTTGCAAATTCCCTCTACCTATCCCCTTAAATTGAATCCTAGTTACATGTCTGACTAAAAGTTTTTTCTGCATGTATCTTCTTAATTTTTTACGAATTAAATGCTGATACATTTATTTAATATTAATTTTCTTCTAATGTTTTCCAAGACTACATAAATATCAAACCAAAGCTAAGTCAATAGTCCAGGAATTAAATTTCTATGTTTAATTAATTTATCAACTTTTATTTAAATCTATTTAATGTTAACTTCTACGACACATAAGTTGATTATTGATAAATTGTTAATTTTTCATCCGAATATATTTAATGAAATGTTAATGTTTGCTGTAGACCTCAGTAGACTTGGGGTAAAGTGCTCACTTCAGGACCCGATGTTATTGGGTTCAAACCCAGATGGGGTTGATGGATGTTTCTTGAGAGATAGAAATCTGTAGTATGACTTCCCTCAGAGGGGAAGTAACTTCTTTGGTCCCATGTAGATAATGGCATGTAAAAAACCCTGGAGGGTATGTGAAAATTGCGGCAAAATTGGCACACCCTTTCACTTTCACTTATATAAATTCTCGTGTGCTGATATAATTAGTCGTTTCAGAAATTGCACGTTAATAACTTAAAAAAAAATTTTTTAATGCTTTACATTATCATTCTCTAACAACTAATTTGACGGACATATTATTTTTTAGCTTTGAACAACCTTGATAATGAATTGGGATAAATGTCAAGAACCATTATTTGGAAGTGCCTTGCAGGTTATCAATATATGTTTCAAGTTTGATCGAGATCCGCCAATTTTTTTTCCAAATTTACTAGGAAAAAACGTAGGCACGCTAAATTTTGAGGGCTATAAAACCACACCAACAAATAATAACATAATTTTATCTATTCTTTAAAAAATTAACTAATTATATAAAAGACCGTTTCCGATGATAGAAATTACGAGGAATTGGCTGAGCATATTTTGACAAACAACCACTCATTTTAATGGTTAGTAGTCCAGGATGTCGGGGAAAATAGTAGCTTTCCAGGAAAAGCCGATTTTCACAGAATTTTTCAGTTTTTCATTCTTTGTTTAATCACCATGGAAACCGTTATTTGCTGCATGGCTGTAACTCTCTAAATAAAATATATCTCTTTGTCTAAAAAATAATAGCTCAATCTTTATTTGTTGGTCCAAATACATCACAGTTTTTTTTCATTGGATGAATATTTCTCTTTGAATGCTGGTCATAACACATTTAAATTGAGATGCATAAACTGGGGAAACATTTATTTTTTATTAGAATGTTGTCGTTAATTTGAATTTAAATCAATAATATTAAGCATAATTCCAAAATTAAAAGGTTAAGTTGTTAAGTTAGTGAAAATATCATCTACGTTTTGTTTTGCGTATGATAAAATTAAGTTTAAATATATTTTGATATGTATTATAAGCTCAAAAACAAAACAAAATCTTGAATCTAAACATATAATTTGAAAAGCCCATTTCCGATAGTTGAAATTACGAGAAAATGAGTGAACCTATTTTGACAAACAATCGCTCATTTTAAAGGTTACAGGTTCATGATGTTGAAAACATAGTTGCTTCTACAGAAAACCTGATTTTCCTAGCAAATTTCCATTTTTTCTGCTCTGTGCGCAGTGGCTCATCTATACAATCATTCTTTGCTTACATCACCATGGAAACCTTGATTTATGTATGATTTATTCCAGTAAATAAAATATTTCTCTTTGTTTAAAAATAACTCAATTCTCACTCAAGTGGTAAAGTACAACTCATGAGTAAAGAGCTAGGAGAGTGGTCGTTTTGAAGTTATAATCGTAGGGTTGAGAAGAAAAATTTACTTTTTGCTTAAAATTAAATAACGAAATAAAAATTAATTGAAAGTTGCCTTTGACGTGTAAACCTTTAACTAGAAAATCGAATAAGGCTTCACTCTATAGAACTTTTCCCAGTAAAAATATATTTGAACACATTTTAACGTGATAATTTGTAGATATCGCTCTAACGAGCCACTAGTTTTTATTATACTTTCACAAATGTACATTTTTATTGTTTTTCTCATTATTTATTCTGATCATTCGTCCAAAGAAAAAAAAAATATCAACATTTCTAACCCTTTCTCACTCGCCTCAAATATCCTTTAAAAAACATTCAACAACAAAATATTAGAGTTTGCGAAGATTGCAGCACCATTACTTCAAAATAATCTCTCATTACTACCTAAAGCTCATAAATCGTGTTCACATAAGAAATATGACATGCGATTTTTTTTTTTTTTCAGATGTGGATTTCGCGTCTTGCGAGCGACCTTGTAAAATGATGGACTGGCCGATGATCTGCCGTATAAAGTTGACATTTGAAGTGTACCAGACGTACAGCAGGTATGTTTAACTCAAAGGAATGAAACAGACTAGTTAAAGTAATATTTCACACAGATAGTCAGATAGTCTAAAGATGGGGAGGGCAACTTGGTCGCCAATCGCCACAAGTGGCGATTTGGCTTTAAAAGTGTGGAGAGTAGAGTTTACCAACTCTCACAGTGAAATAAACTTTTTCCTGGCGGCGTGTGCTGGTTATAACTTGATATTTCCTTCACATCATTGGAAGCATTCCACATGTTCATTGAGTTCAGATATTCAGCCAATTTATCTACAACTTGTCAAACAAATGGATTGTCAAATTTCTCAATAAATTTTCTTACATTTTCAATGTGAACAGTTTTCAATATTTGCGTCTGAGGCAGCTGTAGCTGAGAACATATTGAATAATCTGGTTTAAACAATGTGTGTTGTTTCTAAATACTCGATTGATCAACCTAATTTCTCAATTTTTACATAGTAAGGCGAATTTAATTTCTTATTTGCCACACTTGTGACTACGTAGACAAATATGTGGCCTACCTCTGATCTAATCCCTAAGGCCTCATGCTCACGATTAGCTAGCTGTATTGCTATTGACAATAATTTACTTTGTTTATATATATCTGATAACAAAATGTAGCCTTGTCGATTAATTTTTAATTTGGAGCTAAATCTTGACTGAAAGCAGAATCTGATTGAGTTGCGCATGCATTAACAGGCTAACAGAAAAGTACGATGGCCCATGATGTTTTGCAACTAAAACTCAAAACAGCTGACCATCCTGTTCTATTTTATAATCTCTGAACAAATATTTTAGACTATTCCAACAATGTGTATTTTAATTCTATAATGCTATGTCGTGATATAACTCATTACATCAATACACATGCTTTCCACTCAACCAGTTATTTCAAATCTCATCTCGACGAATCTTTCTATATCAGCTTTTGAGTTGTTTACAGCTATACAAATCCGGTCCCGGCACAGATTTATTTGATTGCCAAACCCTACCTTAATCTCTGACAAGACGTGTATTAATCACAACTTGTGAATGTGTTGCCAGGCCTCCACCGTGGTTTGGATTCCACGTTAAACTGTAGGTGCTCCATTTCATCTCACAATCACCCTACCATTACACATTAGCGTAAGTGTATATAGCCCAAACGGGTAGTAAGACGCGGTGCTAATAATAATAATAATAATAATAATAATAATACAGCTCAACAAAGCCGACCAAGATAAAAACAGTTAAACTTAAGTAGAACGGCTCGCGCTGATGGAGATGAAACCTTTGTTATTAGTTTGAGATCGTGACGTGATTACGCTTATGTTATGAGCTTTTTTTCGGTGAACTTGTGAATCTGTAGTCAGTCCTATAATTACCGAGATGGCACTGCGGATCAGAGAGTAATTGATTGATATTATAAGTTGTTTGGCGCTTATAGCCATTGACCGAAACACTGGAGTACTCTTGTAAGCAGGAATCAGGTCACTCGCTACCAGTGTGACCACTTTCTTTGTCCACATTTTTTAAACATTTGTTTGTTGTTAAAGTGATATAAAGTAGAGTATATTTACGGTGACTATATTTTTCTGAAAGATAAACACTTAATTAAACGTTCCCCTCCCTACCTTTTCATTTATGTTTTATTCTTTTTATATGCCTGTCAAAATAATTAAAAAACGTTCAGATTTGAATTAAATAACCATGAAATCTGGTTATATTAAACAAATAAAACAAATACAATCAAAGACAAGATTATCAGAGGTAGTAAGAATGCACAAAGAGTATTAACAAATATAAATACTGATAGAAATAGTGAGAAACCCAATCAATTTCTTAGATAATTAGCTTTCTATGTCATATTTCTTCTATGAGATTCGCCTCAGTTATGAAAATAAAAGGCCACTTAAAGAGTCCGTCTAAACCCAAGGATAACACACATACTCTGATTTTAGTAGGAAGAACAGTTTAGAAAATAGAGACTTTTTTCAACATTGGTAGTATTTTAATATATTATATATATATATATATATATAGTATCTATCATACGTGATGGTTGTAGATTATATGACTTGACGTTTTAATATGTTAAAATTGTTTAAGTAACTTTTGTATTTGTCAGATAATATAATTTTATTCCTACAGCTCGGACAAGGATATCTAATATTTTAAAAAAGTTGGAGAACTAGGGTTTGGTGCTCTAAAGATAACTAAATATCAAATTCCTTCCATTAAAATGGCCAAATTTATATAAGTGGTATGAAAAAATCGAGAGAATAACGGTTAAAATTGAAATAAAATTTATGAAAAGTAGATTCTAGGTAAGATGAAACTTTAAAAAAACAAAATATCTTTAGTATGTTTTGATCAAACTTGGTAAGCACATCATTTACATCAGTGACATTATTGATATAGCCTATATTTACTAAGGTTTTTGGCTTCCTATTTCTTTCTTTCAGGGTGCAACATTTTGAAAAAATCTTAGATTATACAGTGTGTTGATCAAAAGCTCACATAAATCCCACCACTTGGAGTGATGCTATTAAAAGTGATATTAAAAAATCTTTTGAAAACGTTGTTTAGTGGTGCACAATGAAACCACCAGCTGTGCTTCAAATTCTCCTGGGGCTATCTTTAGTGATTAAAATTTTTTTGATTCGGTCACTTTATGTCACTTGCTCCCTAAAAGTTATGACCGGAACGTGGTCTAAGGATTTTCTGGAAGATTATTAGACACAAAATATAATACACAATTTCATAAAAATAAATTGACAGTCTAGTCACCTAAAATTATCACCCTATATTTTTTGTACATACATTTTTCAGCAAGTGTATTAACCGTGATGGTCTATAAATTTTCAATAATTTGAAACTTCTACTAAAGATTAAGTTAGTATTAAGCTTAAACACAAAATACGTATCAAACTCATAAACTCTTTATGTCTAAATAATACTGATTATTTTTGGATGATCCAAGATTTTGTGTCTTAGCCTATTAAGGATTTCGTTTAAATTACGATTGATCAATGACATGGGATCATTTGTATGAGGGGTGTTTATCTCTATTTAGAGCCAATAGAGTGGTTTGATTACAATTTTATCTTAATATTATCCACAGTTGAATTAAAAATTGCTCTCAAATCATCCGTGAGACTAAATAGCTTAACTAAAATTCCCTTGTCTTTTGGTGTGAAATTTCATTAAAATACAACATAAATTCATCTGGATACTTGTATTGTTCTATTGGTTTGCAGCATCTCTCCCCTTTTGCCTATCTTGACCCTTTTTTTTTACATTTTTGTACCTTCTTCTGCCAACATCGTTATTTATCTTATTCAAGTACTCCAGTCTTGTTCTTACTCTTGAATACAAAAATAAACCAACGAGGAACCAACATAGTAGGACATATATTGAGACATATATGGTATAGTAGAAGTAAAAAATTAATATATACATAACAATAAAACTTCAATTAGAATAGTCTGGGTTAAATAAAACAGTGATCAAACTATAAGCTAATCAAAAAACAAACATATATTGAACACTTCGTATCCCCTGAACGGTAGTAAGCTTACCTTGCGTGGTTCCACTATGGTGCAGCTCTTAAGATAGGGTTATAGTGTAGTCCATCAAGGTAAAACTGCTACCCGTGAACAATATGAGTGCTGATCTAACTTAACTCGGTTTTTTGGAGTTCTTGGTATGTTCTTACTGACTTGTTGCTATGTAACGAACAAATTTCATTGATGAGTTAATGGAGCCCATTACTATGTTTGTGTTCTCCCACCTAAACTGTCGTATGTGAACACCTGTGGCTAAATCTATATAATAAATAATAACAATACGTTAAAAAATGAAAATATTAATATTTTTTAATGTAAATAATATGGGTTGAATCATTAAAAGTTAGTTGACAATTATAAAAAAAGTATTTGAAAAAATTCTGACAAAAATTAAGTTGATAAGAGCTGCTGTTAGAAAATATTTTTCTAATTGAAATATGAAGTGTAGAATAAAAATTGGTTTAAAAGAGGGCATTTAAAAAAAATTAACGAAATAAAATAATTAGTAAAGATTGAATAATGGTTGGAAATTTGAAATTATTGAATCTAGTATTTTCAAAATCATTAGAATTATACTATATGATTAATTATAATATAAAAATAAACATATTAAATGTAAATAAAAATGTTACATCGATATAAGTAACAAAAGTCTAGTGTATTTAGTGACAATGAATGTAATAACATGTACCACAGATCGTGTGGGAACTGTCCTCGTAATTCTACGGACTGTTTCAAGAAGTACTGCATCACTGCTGATGGGTTCCAGAGAGGGCTACTAACAGCAAACAGGCAGATACCAGGACCACTCATACAGGTAACACTTATACTATTACAATAGTTACCAATAATGATACTATTTATTTGGTGTACATACTGAACAGGTTGTAAGACGCGGTGCTAAAAAAACTTATTGATTCTTCTATTCACTATTTGTAACAAAAACTATCTAGCCCATTATATCAGGAAGGCAATAGTTTAAATCACTAATAAATCTTCTTCCCTCCATATTCCCTGCGGGGAAAAAAACATTTAATTTGCAGATGGTCTGAATCTGACTCCAGTCTACGTTGAGTCAAATTCAGGCATGCTAACCTTTTGCTTAACGCCAGCTGACTTGAATCTGACTCCAATCTTCTTTGGTCAAATTCAGGCATGCTGACCTTTTGCTTAACGCCAGCTGACTTGAATCTGACTCCAATCTTCTTTGGTTGAATTCAGGCATTATAACCCTTTGCTTAACGCCAACTGACTTAAATCTGACTCCAATCTTCTTTGGTCGAATTCAGGCATGCTGACATTTTGCTTAACTTCAGCGGACTTGAATCTGACTCCAATCTTCTTTGGTCGAATTCAGCCATGCTAACCCTTTGCTTAACGCCAACTGACTTGAATCTGACTCCAATCTTCTTTGGTCAAATTCAGGCATGCTAACCCTTTGCTTAACGCCAACTGACTTGAATCTGACTCCAATCTTCTTTGGCTAAATTCAGGGATGCTAACCCTTTGCTTAACGCCAACTGACTTGAATCTGACTCCAATCTTCTTTGGTCAAATTCAGGCATGCTAACCTTTTGCTTAACGCCAGCTGACTTGAATCTGACTCCAATCTTCTTTGGTCGAATTCAGACATGCAAACCCTTTGCTTAACGCCAACTGACTTGAATCTGACTCCAGTCTTCTTTGGTTAAATTCAGGGATGCTAACCCTTTGCTTAAGGCCAGCAGTCTTGAATCTGACTCCGATCTTCTTTGGTCAAATTCAGGTATGCTAACCCTTTGCTTAACGCCAACTGACTTGAATCTGACTCCAGTCTTCTTTGGTCAAATTCAGGCATGCTAACCCTTTGCTTAACGCCAGCTGACTTGAATCTGACTCCAGTTTTCTCTTACCAAAATTAGGAGAGTTAACCCTTTTACTAACGCTGCTGGTGACGCGTTTAGTGCCATAAAATGAGCCCACGCTAATATGGTGGTGTTCTAATGTTAAAAGGGGGTTTACTTTAAGGTAGTCGGTTGATACTTGTCATGAACATGGATAGATTAACGCTTCACCAGTGCTAGCAGCTAAAAATAAAAAAGTAAAAACTATTATGAATCCAACATGGCTGCCATAAAAAGGTTATTAAAACTAAACAATCTATGGCCTAATTTTTTAAGTTAGTAATTTTTTTAATGAAACATGAAGATTTAATATTGAGTTTTTAATCGAAAAATGAGCATCTAAAACTAAAATTCTAATAACGTAGATAATTTTAATTTTCTAGGACATCTGGAAATCCCTAAAGCTATATATGATTTTTGTCTTCTAGCTGAAGAATTACTTTACTAAAATAAAAAAAGGCACTTACGACCATTTTGTATCGACGCGCCTGAAAACTATAATGCTATATTAAAATAAACCTCTTGAAACCGACCAGGAAAACAGAGCGGTTGCCAGGGATAAGATTAGGGTACTATTTTTTTAATTTACTGGATTATAATTGATTTTAATTGTTTTATAGAACGTCTCAAGAAGAATGCTGGTGTAGTTCTTTAACTATTATTCTCTTCTCTATTGAGGTTTTTAATTTAAATTGTTAGTAGCCAGACGCCAGTGATTAAAAACGAAGCTATAGTAGGATATAAGTATAAAGAAACTTTTAGAAAATACAGACATATTTTTTTGCGATGAATATTAATAAGATTTTACTCAATTATTAGTGATTTTGTAAAAGTATTGATAATATATTACCATATATCAAAATTTACAGCTGTATATCACGTGACTTAATTTGCGTATACATATGTGAATACTGTTCTATTGAATTTTGTAACTGTCAAAAAAATGTCTTATCTGATTAGACTGTAAGTCATGTTTCATAGAAAGGGCCTTAACTGACAGCTGCTAGTAACGGTACTAAGCTTTTTCACGTATTAATACGTTAGGTCATGTGATCTTAGGCTGTCAATTTTGATATATATTGTCAATACCTTTAACGTAATGATAATAATATAATAAAATATTTTCTATTTTGGCCGCAAAATGTGTTTGTAATCTCTAAAAGGTCCTTCCTATGAAGATTGGATTGTCTAACTAACACCATTACACAGCAAGCAATTATTAACAGTGAGTATCATTAATTTTGTTTGTTATAATAGCATGCTGTTAATTTGCCTTATAATAAAGAGTTGGATTTGCGAAAGCTGTTTGTTGATTGCTCCGTCAGCAGTTCATAGTAGTTATTAATGGTGATTAAAATGGTTTGTTTAGTTATTATTAAATATGTCCTGTTCCACACATGCAGTAATTGCATATTTCAAATTATAAAATTAAATGCAGTCAAAAGGGTTCATTAATACCAAGCACTCTTCCTTGTCTTGGAAAGGTAATGGTTCAATATCTGTTTTGGTTGGTTGTTTAATGTGTTCATTTAAAAAAACAAGTCTCTATCAGTATGATAATACTTGAACTAGATGAGATTCACGATTAAGCGTTTGAAAAAGTCACCTACCGGTATTTTGGTCCTTGATCGATTACGAGTGTTGCCTTAAAGGATGTTTTAGCGGATTTGTTCGTCTTTAAAGGCAGATAAAACTATGTCGATATCCAGGATTCGGCATGAGGTGATCAATTTTATGTCATAGTTTGAGCTAGTTTTCAAATAATTTGTTGATTTAAAACCGTATCAACAGAGTTATTTATGATTTCCCTACAATCATCATATAACTGGAGCTAAGGTCGACCTCGGTGTTCTTGGGGTAAAGTGCTTACCTCAAAACCCGATGTTAGTGGGGCTTAGTCCAGCAGGTGCCAACGGATGTTTCTTGAGCGATAAAAATCTGCAGTACTACTCCCTTTGAAGAGGAAGTAAAGCCATCGGTTCCATGTCGATTGTGGCATGTAAAATAACTCTTTAAAGTATGTGGAAAGACCTTTCCCGGAAAAATTGGTAGGCCCTTCCACTCTTCCTCGTTGATATTTTCTTGTTCTGATATAATCAGTCGGTTCAGAAAGTGCAAATTAAATACCTCAAAATAAACAACACCACTGGAGCTAAGTCAGCTTTGGACCAAAAACGTTGATGTCTTTCAATACTTTCAACCCCAAGAAGAAGTTAGCACATTCCAATGCCTAGGTTGTGTCCTGGAGATAAGTGGAATCTAAACGTGTACAGTATCAAAGTTTTTGTCACTGGTTATTGAAAGTAAGTTTCCATGGTAAACCCGAACATGAAACTCCACCTGGAAGTACCATAACTGTCTCATGGCTCAATTATTCACATCTCTCATCTAAATACTTCAATGAAAGAGAAAAGGAAATATAAATTATGGTAGGCCTACATACCCATTTTCATAGGGAGGTCTTTATCTGACATCAAAAAGTTATCTAGATTTACTTTAACGTATTTATGCGTCGTGTCATATTATCAGCTACTATAGTCTCAATATCTATAAAATAATTCTAAAATGATAAAATGTCATTACTGTTGGCCATAAAAAAGTGGTTTTTTTTTCAAAAAGGTCTTTCCTATAAAAATAATTGGACTGCAAACAGAGACACACGAAAACTTTTTTAAAAAAAGCTATCTTCTACCTTCTTCTTCTTTCTTCTATATTAATAAAATGAAATGTTTGTATATTTGTCATGAGCTTTTCGTGATATCTACCACAGGCAGTGGTCTGAGATTTATAATTTTAGTAGCCCCCGTGCACGAACATGTGCACCTCGGAGCCAGAATTGTGATATTTAGATTATAGCTATTTTAACTAACTAAAAACCAAAGAAATATTAACTCCGTCAGAAGGTTTTACTACTATATTTCGTACCATTTGTAATGCAGTTTGGTGGCCATGGAAGTTTGGTTCTCATGGAGAGTAAACAAGAAGAGTTTAGTATCTACAACAAACTCTTCTTCTCGTGTCGTCATGATAATTATAATAATTTGTTATATAGTAATTTATTTTCTACAAATAGCTCTAGTGTATATTTTTTTACCTGTAAACCATTTTATTCTTTTTAACCTATAACTTTTTATAGCTTGTTAAACTTTTCATTCTTCTACCCTAAAATATTTCTTCGGGACTAACTCGGGTAATTAATGTAAAATGGGGTGAAATGGTAAAAATAAATCTAATCAAAACGGCCAATAAGACCAAAATGGCAAAAATGGCCATAATGTAAAAATTAGTAAAATTCCATAAATCATAAAGGGTACAATTTAAAAAATACTTTTAAAAAGGGTAAGAAGTAAATCATACAAAAAATAAAAAAGGTGTAAAATAAATAAAAAATATTATGAGATTAAAAATCCGCAAAGGGAAACAAAGGGTAAAAGTCTAACGGATTAAAAAGGCGTAAACGGGGTGGAAAGGATAATTAGGGTAGATATGGTAGTAAGGGGAAAAGGGTACATAGATAAATAGGGTTAAAAGGTTTAAAAGATGTAAACAGTACAAAAACGGGTGAAAATGGGTGAAAGAGTACAGGATAAACGGGGTAAATGCGGTTAAAAAAATGGTAAAATACTTTTGATTGGATTTAATTACAACCCTAACAACCAATTATTATTTATGCGGTGACACTCTTTTTTTCTTTTTTATCAGCACCAACAGTCAAGAGCTCAAAGTATTGTGTATAGAAAAGTTATAATTTAGTATTCAAAAGATATGTCATTATATAAAACATGTTCAGATTACATCTCTATTGTGACATTGCGTGTTCAGCCTACTTTCGCGTTTGTATCACAATTTAAACCAATAAAGGATTAATATTTAGACATAACTTAAAACTTGGTTACTATTCCCTGGTTTATTTTATATACTAAAAATAACAAAACTATTTGATAGATACCTGTGCTAAGAAGGCAAGGCCGTAGCTAGCCAATAANGGGGGGGGGGGGGGGGGGGTTGGTGTGCACATCCCCAATTGCTGGAGGCTATTCTAAATGATAAACAGTTCTAGACGCTCTATGAAGTGGTTTTTTTCATGGTAAAATAACCCCTTAGCTACCGAACGCTTAGGAAATTTCTAAATATTTAACACTTTTTGAAGCTATGTGAAGTTTTTTTATGGTAAAATAACCCCCAAAATGCTGAAGGCTAGGAAAATTTCTAAATATTTAACGCCTCTAGAAGTTCTCTGAAGTACATTTTTTTATGGCAACACAGCCCCCTAATTTGTATTTGTATCTTAATTTTGATATTGTTTGAACCATAAATAAAGTCATATATTTTTTTTCATAAAATTTCGCAGGGGGTTTGAGCCCCCAAACCCTCCACCCCACCCCCACCCCGGCTACGGCCTTGGAAGAATGGGTGTACCAGCTAATAGTTAATATTCTTAATGGGTAGTTCAAATTATAATATAACAAAAGTACCACCTGCGACTACACCACTGTCTTCAGACGTATCGGCGTTGATGTTTGGTTTGAGAACGAACCTCTGACTGTTCGTGTTCAGGTGTGCGAGAACGACATCATGCTGGTGGACGTGGTAAATCGTATCCCTGGTCAAGAGTTGGCAGTTCACTGGCGGGGGCAGCCCCAGAAGGAGACCCCGGTGATGGATGGGGTCCCCATGATCACCCAGTGTCCTGTGCCGAGCTACACCACCTTCCAGTACAAATTCAGGGCTTCCAGACCGGGAACTCATCTCTGGCACGCGCACACAGGTACAGTATTGTTATCGCTAGGTACCGTACCTTAAAGGGCCCTAAACTCTCTTCTCACGAGGACTTTATTGGAATGCCCTTTTTTATTTTTAGCATTTTAAATAGTGCAATTTAGCCTCTTCAGTGGCCGAATGGTCTTAGGCATCACTCTCATGTTGGACTAGCCTGGTAAATAAGAGAATATCGGGGTTTGAATCCTGGTCGAGGCTACTAGGAGTGTTTTTTCCTAAATGGTTTCCCACTCCCCTTCCATGCAAATGCGTGTGAACTACCTTTCAAATGCTTCCTTCCTCATACCTACCTCATTAGAGTAGTTATCATCATACATGCGTATAACCTGAACATATAGTAAGACTCGGTAAAAAAAACGTATATATATATATATGTAGAATTTATTTTCAATCTCACCTCAAACATGTGGGCCATCTTGTGCCCTCTCATTCCTCTCGAAATTAAAATCTATCATCTATCATGTGAATAAGCAGCGCTAACTATACATTTCTAGGATTTCATTTTTATCAAAAATGAATATACATAATAATAAATGTATTCAAATAATGCCATTGTAGTTAAATATTTTAAGTTTGCTTAGTGTGGACGGTTCACTTAATACCAATCTACCAATGAATTATCTATTTTCTTGTTTTACCTCTTTATTTTGATTTAGTAATAACATATTTTACTTGATTGTACTATCTTGTATATTTTATTTTAAGGGCATGTGTTCTGTTTATTTTATATGCTAGCCTGTTAACGGTATTGATTTTTGGTTAGCATTTTAATAAAGTAAAGTGAAAATGAAAGAAATATTATTATTTTTAGGAGTATTAAACCTCAGTCTTCAATGTCAGGAGTTTAGTTAGCTAATGCGCTAGTTTAGCGTTGAACTAGACTGTCAAAGACAGGTAGATCGAGGTTCGAATCTCACTTGGGTGAACTGGGAGGGTTACCTAAATGGTCTTCCACTTTTCTCCCACGCAAGTGCGGGTTCACTTCCTATCTATTAAACCTTCCCAGTTCCTAACCCATTAGCGTAGTTAGTACTTTGCGTATAGCCCGAACGGAAGGATAAAACGAGGTGCTAAGTATTATTATTATTAGAGGTGTAAATCCGAACAACTACCCTGCAATTAAGTGTTGTATTGTCTTATCTGAATTTACTTCTAACTAATAACGTTGCTTTATGGTCAGATTTCGATGGTAAATATACATAAACGCAACATCGACAAAGAATTACTTTATCTATCTTACAGCTGTGGTAATTGACCCCATACACCAAAAGAAACACCTATATAAAGGGTATAGCTTGACTTTTGAATACGAGAAATTTGATCGTGTAACGTTTTCAACGTGCCACAGCGGGGTGATGGTTCTTCCAATAGCAATCCGATTACATATCTGTGCCTACAGGGTCCCAGATTGTGGACGGCCTATTCGGAGCTCTCATCGTGCGTCAAGCTGACGGGAAGGATCCTCTAAGATATCTCTACGATGTTGACGATAAGAACTACGTGGTTGTCGTGAGTGATTGGAGTCATGGGTCAGGGGTTCAGAGGATAGTCAGCTCCAGATCGTCAGCGTCCTCTTCGGATATGCTGCTGATAAACGGCCGCGGGCAAGGGGTGGTGAGTAATGTCAGCAGGGGAGAAATGAAGTATACACTACAGAACTTTTTTTGTGGGATAAAATCAGCTTATAGATTATGAGTATGATTATTGCACTAGTGGTCTCACAGACTGAGGAATCAGGATCAAAATAGATGAGATGGTCAATGACTAGGAGGCTGGGGTTTTCTGGGTCCACAGGAGGATGGTTCACATAGTGATTTGTTATTCTGGTTTACCCATCCTTTTTCTTCGCTAATGCAGGCGTACTTACTTCAAACAACCTTCCTCATCATTACCAATCAGCTCTTCATAATCTTTCCATGAACTGACAGTAGCCTCTTCTTAGGGTGACAGTGACAACTTGGCACCACTGGCAGCGTTCTCCGTTGATCAGAACGTGAGGTACAGGCTCAGGATGGCCTACACCGGAGGTAGCAGAGGCTGCCCAATTAGCGTCAAGGTGGACGGTCACGTTCTCACCATCATAGCCCTGGACGGAAACCCCGTGGAGCCTCGTGACGTAACGGCTGTCTCCATCTCACCTGGTAGGTTATTAGCATACAATAATACTTTATTTATGTTACTAATAATGGCATTTAAAAGCCCTTCTCTATCAGGGATAGTGCAATTTCTCAGATCAATTCTAGACTTTGCATGTCCTGTGTGAGGGTGTCTGGTAGACACGCACGTGGACAAAATTCAGGCAGTCCATAACCAGTGTCTGTAAATGATTGTGGACGAGGCCTAGTACGTCTCCAATGGGACTTTGCACCGTGACTTGGATATCCCGTGATTACAGGAGTCTTTACAGAAGCTTACGCAGTCATTTTACTGCTAAGTACCAGGATTCACAAATCCCCTTATCAGGGTTCTTGGGCCCTATGTGATCAACTCAGGAAAGTTTCACAGACCTCAAAAACGCCTGCTCGGATGAATGAAATATTGTTCACCAGTGGTACGTCAGAGGGTCTCACCCAGTCCCACATATATTATTGTGATCGCAAATATCCCTAAAAAAATATTATTGGCTTTACATTGTCTTATTAATTGGTGTTTACCATTCCTTTACATTTTTAATATGTATTTCGTAAAAATGCGAATACCATTCTTTTTAAAGTAGAGTTAATATCTTTGTGTGAGCTTTAGTCTCATAACAGGCCTTTGTTTATTCTCATGCTTCTCCTTAGAAAACGTCAGAGCATAGCATGCATTCGGGCATCGGCTGGGTTAGAGAGTAGCTTGCTTACTTACTCTATGGCATTAGAATCTCGAAAGTTTATTACTGCAATCACAAAAGTACGCCCCCTATTCCTATCTTGAGCGAATTTTATCCGGTCTATCTCACAACACCCTATCTCTCTCAGGTCTATCCAAATGTTATCCTCCCATCTGTGTCTGGGTCTTCCCAGTGGTCTTTTCCCATTGGGCTTGTCAGTCAATACCTTGAACGCGGTTCTTGATACTCCCATTCGCGCTGCATGACCTGACCACCGTAACCTGCAATGTCTGGTGATGAGTACAGGGTATGCAGCTCCTTATTATGTAGCCTCCTCCACTCCCCACTATCTTCATTCATTTATGGACCAAATATCTTCCTAAGCATCCTGTTTTCGAACACTCTAAATTTCGTTTCATCACTTGAGATAAGAGGCTATGTTTCGCCACCATAGAGAAAAACCGGTAAAAATACAGTTTGGTATATTCTGAGCTTTACATTTTTTCTTGGCAGCAGGCGAAACGCTAACAAATTACTGACCGAGTAATAATAAGCATTTTCTAACTGTATTCTTTTCCTAATTTCTAATCTAATACTGCTATCACTAGATACAATTGTTACTAAATATTTGAATTCATTAACCCTTTCAAATGATATGTTGTTTGCTGTAGTATCTAAATAATCATCCTCAATCTGTGATCTCTGTGCTATCATATACTTACATCTTTTCATCGTTCACTTCTAAACCTATTTCCTTACTAGCCTCTAATATAATGTATTCATTTCTTGAAATAGCTTTCTTACTACTATCTAACAAAGCTAAATCATCTGCGTACCCTAATAGCTGCATTGTACCATTTAATGTCAAGACTTACCTATTCTATTGTATTATCCTAATAGCATATGCTAAGGCTAAATTAAATAGAAATGGGGAAAATACATCCCCTTGTTTCAATCCATTATGTATTTTGAAAGCATCTGGAAAGTGAGATCCAACCTGTACCCTGCCACGCCTATTTCTCAAACATACCTCAACTATTCATGAAACAATTTCAATTTTCAGAATATGATACCTCAACTAGCTTAAGCACTTTTTTGAGTATTCCAAACTTAACTAAAATGTCATTCCCCCACCCCCCCCTTTTAACTGAATCATAGACCTTTATGATGACCCTTATGGGTCCCTATCATCCACGGCACAGCGCGTCCTTAGGTTTCTGATAGAGGATACGGCCTTCAGATATGAAGGGTAGCTGCGACTATATTGAATAAACAGTCGCGGACAACCTATAGGTGTGGTCCACCAGCTTGGAGGCTGGGCGTGGGCGTGACGAGCTTTCACCGTAAAAACATTTAATCAAGAAACACTAAAAAGGATGTAGCTTAGGTAGGTAATACATTTAGAGCCCAGGAGTTGCATTGTAGTGTGGTAGCTTGGAATACTTTTTTTTTTTTAAAGTAGAATTGAGACCAGTGAAACTTTTGTATCATTAAAAAATAACTAAGAAAAGTACTGATCCCAATTTTGCTGTTGTGGCTAAAAACCGCATCCGAGAGTAATTTTGGATCCAATATTCCTTGAAATGCTTCCTAGCTTTTACTTTTTGAACCAACCGAATGTATCAACACAAGGCTAAACAAACTAATGTAACTATATATAGGCAGTCAATCCATTACATCGAAAGGGGAAGAAGATCCAATCAGAAATGATTTTGGCAACATCAGTCATATAAACCCTGAAACTTTAACTCACTAGACAGACACGCTACGGACTTAGTCAAGATATCGGACGACTAGTATACGAGTATTGTCATCAAAATTTATTTTCAAATATAATAACGCACATGAACTTTTTTTTCTATTTGTTTGATGCATTTAACGTGCACTTTTTGAACCGACTAATTATATCAGTACACGAGAATTTCTATGAGCGAGAGTGAAAGAATCTACCAATTTTCCCGGAAAAGATATTTTCACATATATACCAGAAGTCTTTTACATGCCACAATTGGCACGGGGCCGACGGCTTTACTTTCCCTCCGAAGAAAGCTGTGCTACGGATTTTAATAGCTCTAGATAAACCCGTTGACCACAGCTAGGTTTGAACTCACGAACATCTGGTCCTGAGGCGAGCAATTTTCCCCAAGACCACCAAGGTCAACCGTAGACAAATTAAAAAAAAATCCTACCGTATGATTCTCCAACAGTTACACGGGAAGAAGTGAACTGGACACAAGAGAAGAACCTATTACTGAGTTAATGGTATTTATTTTACTGTAGTACAACGTCTCAACGATCAGCCTCTTATTTATAACGTAAATAAATAAAATTATCTTAAAATCAGATTAGTAGTAATAAGCCAGCTTTAGCTAGTAGACTGTAAATGAGAGCAAGGGAGGGGGTAACTTTGTATGAGGTGGGGAAAATGAATTACGTAGAGTAGGTGACGTATGGCAATGACGTCACAAGGGTATGCCGTCTGATTCTGACGTGTATTAATTGAATACATCAGATTTGAATGAATTATTATATTCATCCTAGACTAATGCGGATACATTTTGACTAAAATACTGTTCAGTATTTCGTTTGTTATGTAACTTATACTTTTTATTATTAATATTACTGATGTCCACTGATAGAAACGTTTTACTAATGAAGTGGGTGGAGTACCACGCACGAAACATTATATCCACCAATATTGTGGTTGTTATGCTTATTAATGACGTCATATTTATATATACTAAAACGTGTGTAAGAGGAAAATTTTCGAGCTACAGACATTTTTTGGCCCGCTTATAACCATAGGAGGTGATGAGCATCTATTATTCAAGTCCAGCCGGAGAAATTACCATATAGTCATGTCTTAGACTTGTTTAAATGAGACCATCTCGGGGTCTCCGTCGGAAACAAAACTAAAGAGCTTATTTGAATTCATTATTTCTAGAAGTGTGCTAGCTATTGGTGATCATGTATGGTGAATCTAAATAATTTATAAAATAACTTCACGATGAGTGTTTAATCGTAGAATCTAAAAGTCCATAAGTGGTAAGTCAAATTTATTTTATATTTTTATACGATAAGTAATCTAAAAAACCTTAAAGGATAAGAAATGTTTAAAATATAATGATAATAATAATAAACACTGATTTTATAGGAAGTCCACTTTCGACTAGAATCTGTTCTTTTGTAAATCAAATTAAAGTAATTAAGAATCTAAATAAAATAAAATTAATTTTCCAGCGATATGCCAACAAGAGTTTATAGTTTTAAAATATGGGGTGGTTGTGTAAATAAAACTCCACTAGACTTAATTTTCAAACATACGAAATAAAGAAAACTTCATTTGAGAATATAATATTATGTATGATTTGTAGTGAAAGAAACATTTATACATTTAATTCATTCTATTTTTTAAATCTGAGCTCTACAGTTTCAATTTAACCATAGTTTGAACTTTGATAAAAAAAAATACTATAGAAGCTAACCTCTCTAAGTGTTAGATAGTGACACACTGGCAAGAAGAAGAAATAAAATGTATAAATAAAAAACACAATTGTTTAAAAAATACATAGATCATCGTAGAGAGAGAGGAAATCAAAATAAGTAAGGATGCTGGTTGGTTCTACAAATGACTTGGTATTTAAAAGAATGTTGATGAACACCAAGATATTTGGATATTTTAGATAGTTCGCTTAGCGGGAGATTTATAATAATAATAATAATAATAATAATAAAGTTAATTTTGATATTATTATTCATTTAGTAACCTATTCCTTTTTAAACCTTCAAACTGTTTTTATTTTCTTCAAAAGTTTATCCCTCCACTGAATTTAAAATTTAAACTTAATTTTTTTACCTATCAACTATAAAGCATATATTAGTCTAATTAGAGATTACCATATAAAATTTAAACTTACGTTTGTTTTATCTATCAATGGTGATTTAATAAATTTAAATATCATGAGTTTAAATTTATATTTTCAGCTTTTACTCGCTTTTTAAAATCTGTACTTTACATTTTCAATTTTAATACAACTACACCATAGTTTGTACTGTATTAGTTTTTGAATTAATAATTTATATTTAACTCAACTGGATTAGTAAAATTCAACCTGATTAAATTTCAACCATCTTAAGTTTGATAGAATTATCTCACGTCACTGAATTAAAATTTAAACTTACGTTTGATTTTTACCTATTAAAAAAGAGTTCGAATCCTTTAAGGACCTTTATAATAAAATTAAGATCCCTATAAGTTATACAAGTGATCTTGAGGTTTTAATATCTCAATTTCAATGGTATATCGTTCGCGATCAAACATAGATTAAAAAACAAAAAGGTGTATGGAGGAACCCTGACCAGTCACCCATAGCCACTCGATTAAAAAACTCTATTTTATTTACAGTGGCAAAAAGAAAATTCAAAATATAATTTCCTGTTCGTCTCTATGTGGGCATTGGAAACTTAATTACTACCATTCGAAACAGACTACCCAATATTGAGTGACTAAATGTGGTATATATACATATGAGGGATTTAATGAGCGAATATATAAAGGGGGTCTTTTTGCGACCTAATCGTAGACTACCCAGCTTTAATGTAATCGAAACAGAGGCTGTCTTTGTGTACCGAGACATAATAGCTGATTCTTATGTCAGAGAGATCAGAATCATAAAATTCCCTTCCACCACAGCACATCACGTGTTCTTTCCTATATTCTATTTTCCCGTCGATAAATTTAATTCAACTCTATAAGTATCGGCTTATACACAAAGCTTGGTGAAATAGTTGATTATCGATCGGGTCCCGTGCCCACCGTAGCAGTTTTGCATTTTAGCAAAGGACCTCGAATCGTTGTTGGGCAGACTTTTTAGATTTGTCAAATCGTTGGTTGTGAGAGGCGCTAAAGCGATAGGAAGACGGTCGTTACAAACGGGTTCCCACATACTGTCGGATATAGCCACAAAGGAACCCGGTCAAAACGTGGGTGATATCTTTAAAAAAGTTTCTCAGGAATTAGAAGAACGTGGCTTAAAAAGGGTAAAAATGAGTAAACGACTTTATTCGAAGGTGGGCGCTAGAGCAGGAGGGAACAAGAGAGCCAAAAAAGATATTTTCGACTAAATATGGAGTTATTGTAAACAGAACTCGATCTTTTTGACGAAAAATATATTAAACGGTAGTTAAAAGTAGTACAGTTGTCGAATACAAACCAATCACTTCCGTGGACAGCGAAGCTTAATTAGAGTTATTCTGTCCCAGAGACGGTGAATACTTGCGTGACCTCTCTTCGATTAAATTATATATTCATATTCAGCTCATGAAAGGGGACGGGAAACCGGTCATGGCCGATAATAAAATCGGATGCGTCAACATCTTGATACATTCTTTATTTAGTCAAATCACTATCTCTCCAAACAAAACACCTATTACAACTTCGATAGACAACTATGCTTGCATGGCTTAATTGGAGACTTTAACTAATTACGGTAGAGACGCCTCTGAGACTCATTTAGTTAACGGTATGTTTAGATACCTTGCCACTAACGGTAAACTTGATGCATCCGTAGATAACAAAGGCTTCACCACGAGATTAGACTTGTTAAAACATCCTATCGACTTTGTGGGACCTTTACATACCGACGTATTTAATATTTCACAATTGCCATTTAAAATGTTTACATGCACGTTAAATTAATTAGCAACAAAAAGGAATGTTTATACCGACGTCCAGGTGAAAATTTTAGACGCCACACTCAAAGTCAAACACGTAGAAGTCTCGCCCACAATCTCGCTCGCTGTTGAAAATACACTATTACGAAAGCTGGTCCCAATACCACATCCCTCGAGTAGATGTCAAGTCCATGACCGTAACAAAAAGATCCAATTCTGTGAGCCTAAACAATGTTATTCAAGGAGTTATCCCTAAAATTGTTTTATTCACTATGGTGTCTAGCGAAGCGTTCGTCGATCGCTTGAACACGATTCAGTTTCAAATCATTCATGGAAACCTGGATTGTTTCGTCCTATATGTAAACAGGATCCAAAAACATTAGCCCATTTTGATAATTTTTGACAACGTCAGCACGTCTACCCTCGCTTATGACTCAATTTTTTTGGGATTTTGCATACACCACAAAAACAAAGGACATTTAATCACACGAGACATGTTCAATAAAGGTCACTTTATACTGGCGTTCAACTTGGCTACAGACAGTGCAGGACAGGACTCGCATACTAGCCTTCAAGCATAAGGAAACGTGAGATGTGAGTTACACCTCAAGGCAGACCTCGATACCGCCATAACCTGTCTGTTCTACTCCAATTACGAGGGGACAGTATCGATATATTCTAATCGGGAGGTCAAAATTATTTATTAGCAATATGAATTCGCTTCAAATAAACACACTAGAGCAGCGAAAAATTCCATTCTATAACGTGACATATCATTCTGACAAATTTATACAAAATTTCACTCGTTCCGCCTTATTTGTGGTCAATCTAGACCCTCACACTAAACCCAGATCTCGCTGGTTGGTTCTATATTTTTCAAAATTTGGGGAGTATTTCGAAACATCTGCCGGACGACCTAGCCTAGTGATGACAAGACTCATGAATAAACACTCAAGACGATGGACATACAACAGAAAACTATTCCCGGCCATAGCTGCTGGTGTGTGCGGCCACTATTGCTGGCTGTTTGCCATTGTCAAGGCCGCCGTCTGGAGACTGAGGAGATTAACAGGCCTCCTCTCCGTCACCAACTTGTGCCTGAACGATTTGCCAGTCATCACGTTGTTCAAACGTCACTTCGGCAGCTGTCAAAGTGTACGACCAAGGATGTCCAGATGTGTGTTCCAGCATCAGATATAAAAGGTATACTTGAATTTTATTTAATCATTTGTATTCAATTATCTGACAGATGAACAGAATCATCATGTCAGCCATATTTGATTTTTCGTTTATCGTGAGTGGGTGGTCACTGAGCTAGAGATAGTTTCCATCGAAGAGAAACAATCCTCATGCTATCAATTCAATAAAACCACAGGACTGTGCTACTCCAAATTGGGTCCAATTCAGAAGCAAAATTTAGATAAAGCCACCGTACCTTACGCATATAAAAATAAAAAGGGCAAAGTTCTTTTCCCGTCTCATAGGGTGGACATTCATTCCTCTACGTGAGGGTTAAAGTGCCACTTTGTAGATTTGATCAACTCCAATTCTTGGGGATGTATTGCTCCTAGTCATGACATCACCCCGTGCTCGTTAAGAAAGGCCAACGCCTTGGCACGATTCGTCATATTTCACAGCGTCGAGAAATGGTATAAATTTTGTCCAATCATAAAGGAGGGTGAATACGATATCTATACTAGCTTTCATTGTGACGACTGTTGATTAAAGGCCATCAATACAGACGCAGACAGTGATGGAGAAGGTGACGTGCAGCTGTAATATGGTGTAGGACCATTTCCCGTCCGTCGCTAGAGATTGACCCAAGGATCCACAACCGTCATTGGTGATCAAGACTTTCTACCTAAACAGCAAACAGAATAAACACGTAGTGGTGGGCCTCTTTCCTAACCTCAACTCTTATGCTCACGTGATGTTTTCGTCAAATTCTAAGCATCTAATACTGACCTTGCCCCAATGGAACTTTTTCGTCAAAGAAATTCCGTTTCTGTTCGACTGTGTGTAGAACTTTGTAAACTTTGAGACAAACATGGACGGCTTTAACATATTTGTGAAAAACTATTTGGCGTGTGGAAATTGTGCCTGAGTGAAAAAAATTCAGAATACTTGTTTACGGACGAGTTTAAAATTCTGTATGGTCTTGAAAAATAGATCACATGTCATGTAAAATATCTTAACCATTCCAATGTATCGGTATTCATAGACAATGCCCTAACCACCAAGTCGTTTGTAGATCCTTTCGATCCTATCCCATATTTTGATTAGCTATCGTTGTTCGAAGATCTTTGTATTTGTATGCATTACAATAATAAATTGTGAAAATGTGTATTTTTTGAATAGTAATAAAAACATTTTAAAAATTGTGAAACATGTTTATTTATTCTTCATTTCTCGTAATATTTCCCACCTATTTAAATGATATATTTGTATTAAGATTCATATAACTTATTTTTATAATTAAGTCTTAAACCCTTTGAAATCTATCTAAATATGACGTAATTAATAAATATAACAACCACAATATCGGTGGATATAGTGTTTCGTGCTTTGTACACCACCCGCTTTATCATTAAATCATCTATATCAATGTATATTAGTCACATTCATAACCGTTAGATTATACTTTTATGACGTCACAATTTTATGGCGTTACAATTGTATGACGTTACACTTTTGTGATGTTACCTACTCTACGTAGACCATTTACCCTACCTCTTACAAAGTTGCCCCCTTCCCTACTCTCGTTTCCGGTCGACTAGATATACCTGGCTCACTATTATTAAGATTATTATTTTTATATTAAATATATTCTTCTTGTGACAAACAACGTGATATAATATTTATAAAGTATCGAATATAGATGTTTATCTATTCGTAATTTAATATAGCAGCTTACCTCTGTATTGGCAAGGCTCATACTATTATAACTAAAAGAATCATCAAAATAGGTAATAACATAAGTGTTAATCGTGCACTTATGTTTCTACAAAGCAAAAATTTAGGCTCGCTTGGTTTCTAAAACTACGGTATATGCCATTCAATAAACAGTGTTGTAATATATTGATTTCTGTTTCCTGTTTTTTTTATCCATAACTCAATTTTTAATAAAGTTAAATTTAAAAATGAGATTTAGTAATGCACACACATTCTTGAAATGTCCCCCCATATATCAAGGTGTTCTCGAATGACGTCACAACTAAACGTTGTCTCCCACACAGGCGAGCGTGTGGACGCAGTACTGAGGGCTGACCAGGCCAACTCTTCTTATTGGATGAGAGCGACCACCGCTGAGGATTGTGGTTCACCCTCTCTGAAAGGGGCCGCGGTGGTTCAGTACGTGGGGGCGGAAAGCACCCAGTTGCAGCCTCTGGGAGAGGAAGACGAGCAGAACTCCGTGGACGGCGATGAGACCAGAGGAGTTTTGGTGGGAGATTTGTTTTGTTTTGTAGAATTTCCTTTATTTATGTGCGTGTGAGTTCTCATTTTGTAATGACAGTCGTCTTCCCTAGGAGGGAAATCATCTCAGTCAACTTTAATTGTATTACCTTTTTATTGTATAGTTCAATTGATTATTTTATATTAACTAAAACGACCAATTTCATTATAATTTATGTTTCATTTTACCCGTTTCAATGGCCGAGTGGTCTAAGGCGTTACTCTTGCGTTATACTGGCCTGCTGATAACGGGGAGATTGGGGTTCGAATTCAGGTCGGGTATACTGAAAGTGTTTTTTCCTAAATGGTTTCCCACTCTCCTTCCATTCAGGTGTGGGTAGACAACCTTTAAAATTTTTACTTCCTCGCCCCTGTCCCATTAGAGTAATAATGATCATATATGCGTAAACCCCGAACAGATATTAAGACACGGTGAAAACAAAATATAAATAGAGTGTGAACATTCCAAGTAAGCCTCCAGGCACGCAGTCAAGAAATGATCTGATCTACGCACCTTCTTGAATCCACTAATCATGCGATGCAGCTGTTCCATGTTTATAAGGTCCGCGTGACCAATAAGTTTGAGAAACACTGGTCTAAGGTGCCACTATAGTGTTATACTGGTCTGTAGAAGACGGAGAGATCGAGGATCGAATTCCGATAGAGTTTGCTGAAAGTGGTTTTTCCTAAATGGTTTTCCACTTTCCTTCCACGCTAAAATGCTTCTTCATCCCTACCTCCCTGTGTATAGCCTGAACCGGTAGTAAGACACGGTGATAAAATAACTTATAGTTTTCATAAAATCCAAACAATAATTTTAAAATTGTGTTATTTTGGCTATTGAAATTATTATTTTTTTCATAGAATTATTTTATTATGTAAATTATCATCTGAAACATTTATGGTGACTATTACTATTCTAATGAATAATTCTCGTCCAGTTCCAAAACACGGTGGATAAGAACTGCCAATCCACTAACAATCAAGTGGTCTGTCTGGACCAACTCAAGGCGGCGGAGAAGATACCTCAATACCTGTCGTCTCCAGTCGTAGATATGAAGCTCTACCTCTCTTACGGGTTCAAACTGATCTCCAGTAACAACATTCACAGCCTGTCATCATCTGGTGAGTGAGGAATAAAATATGACTTTCATTAATATAGTGTTTTTTTTAAAACATCTCATATCAGTAAAGTGTCAGTAGAATCTGGCCTGGATCTTGTGTGCTTAGTATGTCAGTGTTATAGTCCCGGCCAAATTTAATGTGATAGTTTAAACTAAATGGTTTCCTTCTATACTAACGCGAGTACATTTACTTTAAATTCCAACTTTCTCACCTCAATGTAAATATGCATATAGTCCAGGTGGACAGTAAGATGTAGAGTACATGTGGTTCTAAGCACTAAGGGATCTGCATGACCTGCTTTCCCATCTTCCCTCCACGAATAACACGTGACCTAGGCAGGTAGTACAGCTTGAATCAAACGTCGCATTGTGGTGAATTTTTCTGTATTTAAGTCAAGAAAATAGTGGAATTTAAACTAGTGAAACAATTTTATTTTTACCACATTAGAAATTAAAAACAAAACAAAAAAAATTGCAAAATTCTTATTTGGAAATTTATAAAAAATAATATTACATTCATACCAATTTTTCCACTGTCCTGTGAATAATTTAAAAAAAACTGCACTTTGTTGTGATATCTGTTTCGAGCGTGATCAGATATCTTATTTCCCGGTTAATAGACCGCTCTTAAGGTCAGAAAGTAGAGAATGCGTGAAAAGGTAAATATTTTTGTGGTTTCTATATATTAATCAAAATTAATCGAATAATTCTCCAATAGAAACATAGTTTAATTTTCTTCACATGGTGATACAAACAGTCCTGGAATTTAATGACAATGTTTTCTCTTCATTAAAAATGTTTTTTATCTAATGCCGCTATGCTTATGACAGATATTTAAGAAATATTGATAACACCGTGTTAAGGAGATTAAACTAAAGGTTTATACTGGAGCAATATTTGACCAAAAAGTGTTAATATTAAAAAATGCAAAAATACTGACCTTTTCCATTGTACCCGACACTTTCACTCTAAGAGAACACCTCACGGCTTATTTATTAGGTGTAGTCTAACAACAGAATAATTAGTATGAATTTAATAATTCTTCCATTTTGATGTTATGTTTTAAATGATAGTAAAGCAGTTTAATTGATCTAAATGCTGTTTTCTATTAAGGATTACATGTAGCCGCAAAACAATTCGATGTTTGGTTTTGCCAAAGATACACGCTATCCGTGAGGAAGAATTGCTCTTTTAGACTCCATTGTAGTTATCTGTCTCAATGTATTCCGTTTTCATGATAGCAAGTGATAACTGATACATCGTCCAACCGACATTACCTGGGAATCATAAATTAAAATTGACATTAAGTGTTGAGAAAAAAAAAAGGAAAATGAATATATAAGACACCGATTCCATCCCTGTTTCAACTGTTAAAAGTGTTTTAATTTCAAACGTAGACGAAAAACAATACAATTTTATCATTATTAGGCTTTAGCCGAAGTATCTTTCCACGCCAACAAGAACAGTTGGATCACGGAAACCGTAGATGGCGCTAGCAACAGGACAGGTCTTGCGGAAAAATCACACGTTTGGAAATATCAGTTATCTTGAGAACGAGTGAAATTTTTATGTTAATATTTTCAACATCTTTCTAAGTTAATGTATCAATGCTTCTTAATTGTTACATTTTCTTATTTTTTGTTATGAAGCTGGCAGTTTTCTATTGAAAAGGTCAATTTTATTTATATTTGATCACTGTTAAACTATAGAAGAGTTGTGTATATAAAAAATATAACTTAATCAACATGCTTCTATTCTTGAACAAACCGTTTCCGAAAAGAAAATTGCAAAACAATAAAAAAAATCTTGAAGATAACCGTTTGTTCCCATGGCTCTGCACTTCCAAATGAAAAGGGCCAATAACCTTAAGTAAACAACTCTTAAGGTTGGTTTGATGTGATTTCTATCCATCCGTAGCTGGGTATACACTTAGCCCTTAGGCTGAACATTGCTGCCTGAACTAGCTGGTGTAAATCCCATCTACTAGGAGAGTTAAGGAAGTGTGGTGGTTCTCCGTCGCTTCCAAATTGAATTTATATTAGCAAGATCGAAAGGACTACCAATATTGCCAGGAAAAGTATTTTCACATACCTTTCAAGATTCTTTTACACGCCACAAGTGACATAGGTACGATCAATGGCCTTATTTCCCCTCTGAAGGAAGTTGTGCTACGGATTTGTATGTTTAAAAAAAATCCGTTGACCACGTTTGGACTTGAACCCACAAACATCAGGTCCTGAAGCAATCACTTTACGAAGTGTAAATAACGGTGTTGTAAGGGATTTTAGGAGTCTACTATCATTGTAGCTCCAGCGACTAATAGCTCTGGGTATGGCCCTGTTAGTTTAACTCTCCAATGCAATGTGCATTCACCTACTTCGGTGGACATATGGTCAAATGCTCTACTCTCTCAGACTAGACTGGTTTTCCAAAACGGTTTTCCACCCTCTCTACTCTCAAATTTGGATAACTTCATTTAAATATAACCTTCCTAATCCTTAAAACCATCAGCGTAGTTATTAAATAAGCGTATAACCCAAACGAGTACTAAGACGTGGTGCTAAAACAAAATTGCGTTCAAAACGCACTAACGCCGTCTGCCTGTTTCCAGCAAGTGGCGTCCTGGTGCCTCACATCAACAACGTGACATTCACCTACCCCCCTTATCCCCTGATCTCCCAGAAGGACGAGGTGAGCCCGGACCTCCTTTGCAACAAGGACACTGTCAAACCGTCCTGTCACTCCGCCGACAGCGACGAGGTCTGCGAGTGCGTCCACGTCATTGACATACCCTTGGGCGATACCGTCGAGTTGGTGCTCGTCCATCAAGGTAACTACAGCTCAATCTTCCCAGGAAGAACCTTATATAGTCATAAAAGTTACTATATCTACTTTCATACTATATTTGGAAGAAGGTACGGGAAAGGTTGATATAAATATATAAAAGGGAACGAATACAATATGGCGGTTACAATTAAAAGAAGACCACAGTTCACACTCTTTACAATGCTGCCATTGGACAAAGATGTAATGACTGCTCCTTGAAGAAAATCGATCACTACTACCCAATCCTCCGACCTAGGCTTCATTATATCGATAGATATAAATAGATATAGGCCATAATGTGTTCGTTCCTTTTATGTGTTTCTATCCCCCTTTCCTGTACTTTCTTCCAAATATAATACAATTAGGCCTACCTCATAAAGCGAAAATATGTTTTACTTTTAGAGCTATATTATATCTACTTTCATGTATTCATACATAAAGTCATGTGGTCTGTAGCTGTCACTTTTGAGATATTATCAAAACATATAAAATAAAACTTATTATAATACAATAAAAACGTATCAACTTGGACCGCAGGGAAATATGTTTGTATTTTTTAAAAGTGTAATCCTACGAATATCCTACTATAACATCTCGTTTTAATCAAAAAGTGATGTTTGAATTCTTTTTTCTACTAGTAATAACTCGCATCGGTGGACACGCAGTCTAAATGTCAAGCTCATTTAATTTGTTCAGTCAATGACGGAGAGGTCAAGTTCCCAACGGATTTACTAAAGACTTGAAAAAAAATATTCCTATCTCCAAGCAAATGTGGGTACATTTATTTTAAATTCTACCTTACACATCCTTACCCCTTTATCGTAGCTAATATAAATGCGTAGATAACTCGAACGGATATTATGATTCATTGAAATAATATATTAGAAGTATGTACTAAGAAATTTCTGAAACCATATAAAAATCAGTAGATAACTTACAAACTAACATAACCCCAGAACACAAAACCCTATCCCACGGTCATTAATCCCATCAATGTTAAAGGAGAAACCACACGTTCACAAAACGCCATATTCTTTGTCCATGCCGGGAATCAAATGCTAGACCCTTATCATTAAAAACTAATGTATAAATGTGCATCAGCTTCACACCACAATATATTACAAACGTTTAAATTAATCTCTCGAGAAATACCTAAGTGGTCTGTTTCACGAGCAGATGACCGAGTGGTATAAAGATGTTAGACTTACATTGAACTTGGTTGTCGTCAATGGTAAATTCAGGATTCGAATCCAGGACTAATGCACTGGGACATGGTGTAACAACACTGTATGTTCTCATCTTTTCTCCCTACTGATGCGGGCCTACTCTTATTTTTGGAAACGTCGTAAAATTACAACAATTGGTTATTAGGTGTGATTTGAGGAAATCGGTTATGTGAGGTTTGGGTACCAAATTCATATTTCCTTTCCGACAAGAGTCGAGTATCGAAAGTGGTTGAATTTGAGCACAAAATATATTTAGTGTTTGAGAACACTTATGTATGCTAGAATTGGCTTTCTAAAAAAAACATGAAAGGGCACACATTTGTCAATAATTAAATCGGCACAAGATTTAAAGACCGACATTCACATCATTGCTGAAAATAAAAGCGTTTAAATTTCCGGTAGAAAAAAATTGGGGTCTTTATTATTGTCCTAAGGACCCACTCTTTTCTTTTTTAATAAAGTAGTGAGTTTGTATTATTTTTACGCAATCAATATGAAAATACTGATTTTTTTTAATACAGCCCCTTTACTATTTTTAATGTTCAATGTGACCCTCATTATCAAACGTGTTTGACACGCCCACTGTATTAAAACATATTTGCCAAGAATCTTTCTAACTATACAGTGAATATGTAGAATCACTCAGTGCTAAAATGATATACTTCTTGTGTTTAATCAAAATGGTGGCACGTGTTCCAGGTGCCGCTACTGACGGTCACGTGTTCCATCTCCACGGCTACACGTTCCACGTGGTTGGGGCAGCGCAGCTGGACAAAAGACTAAGCCTCGACACTGTCAAGGAGTTGGACGGAAGAGGAGCGCTTCTCAAAAGAAACCTCGTTGATCCTGTGATCAAGGACACCATCGCCCTTCCAGACAGAGGGGTCGCGGTTATTCGGTTCAAGGCTGACAACCCTGGTGAGACATCTACAGGGGGACAAATGAGGATATTATGCCCTAGGGTACCTCTCAGGGGATTCAAGTAGTCTGGGAAAGTATGGTCTTAGGGGGATCCCTCTCCCGTAAACACAATTCTTTAATATATGTGTTTGAACTGGCTATAAAATCCAATGTATTTGGGAAACTTTGATCAAATGTAATCAGATTTTTTGACGTCCAATATTGATAAATTTTACTATATTATTTTCTTTTTTCGTAAATGTAAAAATGACAGTTGGTCACGGGAATATAACCCGGAACATTTGGCTTAACGTGCCAAGGTACATGGAATGAATCATGAATAGCTCAGTGGTAGATCATTAGCGTGCTAAGCCAAAGGTCATGAATATATTACCGTGTCCAGGCGACATTATTCATTTTACAAATATGATACTTAGGTAACCTAGATATTATTTCCATCATCCAAACTTTGCTAGTTCTATTAATTTTACGGGTATTTGCTTTGTTCCATATTTTTGTATAGTTATTTGAAATATATTGATACTATTTATCAAAAGTGACAGCTGCTGATTACATAGCTTAAACATTTACTTAGTTACTGTCCTAACCCTATGCTGTAAATGCATCTTAATTAAACTAAAAAGTTACATTATTTTTATACTAGGGGTTTGACCCTTCTTTGGCAGGTTCATCTTCACATTTCGAATGAACTCTGTTTTTTGTTCTTTACAAGATCCATAGCATATAAACCACATACAACAGGGAACATACTTTTCAGATACCGATATTCATACAAATCGTAATCGAATTGTACATTGCGTCCACCATCTCAGATTTTTGAAGTTACCATTTGTATAAGAAATTTGACATATTCTAAAGCGTCCATATTCAATTTAATCTCTCTAGGTTATGGGGAAGTGGAAAATAAGCCCTGGAATAAAATACACACACCATGGCTTTAATATATATTGTAAGATATCCATGTCAGCCATCTTTAAAATGGCCGTATCTATAAAATATATGTTCTGTGCAAGTGTGTTATAGATGTAGAAACACTTTATACTGTAAAAGAGGAATATTTGGGAGATTGGGCGCACTTGGGGTCCTGGGGTGAACTTCTATATTGGCTCCATTTACAGGTAGCCTTTGATACCACCACACTCATTGTGGGACCCCAAATCACCCGCATCCAACCAAACTAATACTTTTTTTTTTGCTCCACCAAAACTAGAACCAAAATCTTTCAGGGTTATTTGGTTTTCACCTGATGCTCAATGCCTCAAAGGTCTAGGTTCCAAACCATGACTCCGTGGCCATACTGCTGAAGTTGGCACTTTCTTACTTTAATAAATTTTACAATTTAAGAAACCAGTAAACCGTATGTTTCATTTGCATACCGTATACTTCTCAGGTTATTGGTTGCTGCACGAAGAGCGCGTTTCCTATTGGATGAACGGCCTGAATGTGATCTTACATGTGGGGCGTCAACGAGATCTTCCTCCTTTCCCCAATGAATTTCCCACGTGCGGTAGCTGGGTGGGCCCGGAGCTGTTCCTCATATAGACATCAAGGATGTCTTATACTTGGAGACCTTTATATGGTATCGTGAAGATACTCGAGAATCATCTTCACAGCGTTATCAGGACAACTTGTGAAGAAGATGTCAGTGGAACGCAGCTCAATTATATGTTAATGGAAACTTCTCTGTCAGAGGGGGTGTTTGGATATTTTGATAATTAATTATTCAATATAGAGACACCTGACCATCTGGATACAGGAATAGTACTTGCGACTTCTGGATTTTATCATCAATGCTCCGTTATGGCTCTTCTGGTATTCAGTGCCATTTTTACTAATTATAAAGTAGTAAAGAAGTTAAAGATGACTCAAGCTACCAGAAAATATAATATGGCTCAGTGGTAGTTCACTAACTTATGAATTCAAAGCCCTAGGTTTGATTCCAGCATCAAATTTGTCATATTTAACCAAATTGAATTTGATGATAGCATCAGGATTGTAGCCGAGGAAAACATACATCAGCCATTGAAATATTTTTTGAGTTAGTTCAAATAATATTTCCAATTTATATGACCCCATTTGGTTAATTTTCCCGTATATATTTATGGATTCGCATCTCATATTTACTATCCACATACGACAGTATTAAAGTACATTCATTTTAGAATAAATGAGTATCTTGTAAATATGTATGTTAGAATCATCCGCTATCAAATGAATAAGATTAAATACGCTTTACCCGCCAAACCCATCGACATCTGAGCAACCTTGTGCGCTTTGAGTAATCTGAATTTTTTATGGATATTATTTAACATGTAACTATCTATCCAATNGTAAAAGGGGAAAGGTGGGGGGGGGGGGGAGCCTTCTATATTATTAAGAAACTTGTGAAGTTTTACAATTTCCAAGCGGAAACTTTTTAAATGGTTAATCGCATCATAGCTTTAAAATGTTTGTCGCAAGTGACATTAAAAGAAACCATTAGTGATACAACCGCTATTCAGTTGATGCATTTTAATTATAGGCCTAAAGAAGGTTCGTGCATGATTTATTCTTGTTCACAAACCGTATCATAATGCCAGTTGTAATGCACCAGCGAACAAAACCAGAGAAGATAATCTTAGTGCCATAAACTGAAAATGTTCTTCATGGTTTGAATGTATTTAAAAAAATTAGTAGTAGAATTATATTATTGTTTAAAGTTTTAAATCCTTATAATTTTCTTAACACAAGCACATGGCTTCACCTAAAGATAAAACACTTAACTCTAACGTCAAACCCCTGTACCAAATAAGTTAACCTTTGTCCCAAATAAGCTTCCAGTTGTGATCAAGACAAAATTACTTAGAATTATATACGGCATCCACTTTGCCACTTTGTCACAAATTAGAATAGTTATAAAAGTTTGTATAAAAAAATGCGCCATTATATAACATAGAACATATTGTTTTTAATGACAAAATTAAACGTAAAACTTATTGAGGTAGATAATAAATCTTTCGAGAAAGTGTGTAGTACGACTCTAGCGGTAATAGGTTGATTTTTTTATAATACATAGTACCGCTTAGGTAGTATACTGTCAATCAGAAAGTGTTTTCATTAAATGAATAAGAATGGGGGTGGTAACCTGGTGGTCTAGGGGTAAGGTGCCAGACTTCTGTGCTGGTGGCCGGGGTTCAATCCTCGGTCCTGGCACAGATTTATCTGATTACCAAACCCTTCCTTCACCTTTGACAAGACATCTTGTGAATGTGTAGAATGCCAGGCCTCCACCATGGTTCGGATTCTACGTTAAACTGTAGGTCCTTCATTTCATCTCACAATCACCCTACCATTACACATTAGCGTAAGTGCGTATAACCCGAACGGGTAGTAAGACGCGGTGCTAATAATAATAATAATAATAATATAATAATAATAATCCACCAATAACTAGGGTACTGCTTTGAGGAGTCGTATTTTCTTCAAACATTATAATGCAGCAACATGAACATCGGTAGTATTTTGGTTGGAAGAGCCTTTTAGTAAATACAATTTTTTTTTTGTCCATTAACATTGATAAAGTGTAATTATTTGATTAATGTTATTTAATAGGTATTGTTACTATTTATTAAAAGGGACACTTAAAGATTAGAAACTTGATTTTCAAATAAGTGAAAGTGGGTATATTAGCTTTTATAACTGTCATACTGGGTGTTTCATATATAAATAAAACTAGAGCCTTTTTTTTAAATCCACATATTACTACCCGTTCGGGTAACACGTATACGTACTAATTTTGCTATGTATTAGTGATGAGGGAGGTTGATTTTATAGGACATTTACAAAAAAAATTTGTGGAAGTAGAATGGAAAAACATTTAGTAAAAACCACCTCAAGTACACCCGAATTCGAAATTATGGTATATTGCGATAGTTAGGCCGCCTTATACCGTGCGGCCACAGAAGCTGATTAGACCTATAGCTAATCTAATGGAACAAAACTAGGAACAATTTAAAAGAAATTCTATAGCATTCGTTACTATAGAGGAACGTAAACCACACTGGAGACGGAAAACAAAAAACAAGTCTAGTGAAGTAGTTTGGTATGGATCCCTGCCATTCCAAGATATAGTCACGCACGCTAGCCACTCAAATAGCCTTCATGGGTTTGAGAAGCCATGAAGAAAACAGAAAGAGTTTTAAACTTACCAACTACAAGGTATTAGTTGTACTCTTTCTTGTTCACCTTCAAAGAGTCAAGGACGATTGAAATGATGGCCCCCGGAGCAGCGAACACAGTCTTATTACTCGTTCGGCCTATACGCTTAAGTACTAACTACACTAATTGGCTAAGAATCGGGAAGGTTGAGTATAAAGGAGGTGAACCCACATTTGCGTGGAGGGATAGTAGAAAACCATTTATGGAAAACCACCCTCAGTTCTCCCGAACAAAATTCGAACCTTAATCTCCCCATCCTCGGCAGTCTAGAGCAACACGAAACTAGTGCGTTAGCTAACTACGCCACTGAGTCGGGTAGCGAACACAGCTCTTATTTTATTTGATTTCAAGTCAAACACATTTTTTGGCCAAAATTAATCGAACTTTTGATCGAGTTGATACGATTAGTTTAATGTTTTTCTTAGGTTAACAACCCGAAGGTTGGTTTGAGGTGATCTATATCCATCAGGTGCTGGGCATACACCCAGCCCTTCGACTGGTTAGTGCTGCCTGCACCATCTGGTAACCAGCTGAAGGGCTGAGTGCATGCCCAGCACAGGATGTTTATAAATTACTTCAAACCAACCTTCGAGTTTTTGACCTAAGAAGAAGATATGTATACATATATACATATATACATATAATGTAACGTTTGGTAGTGTAATTGTTAAGATTATTTCGTTGTTCTAGTTTAGTTAAGTAAGAATAAACATTGACACATGTATACGGTATTGCTAGAATGCCGATGTAAGCATTATTTAGTAGCCGTCATGTTGTATGAATAGGCAACTTGTTAAGTAAATGGTTGCAAATCATGTTTACCTGGAAGAGCAACTCCTTACTGACTTGATAAACAAGTGGCAGGTGACACCCTTCAGGTCTCTCAATGTTTTGGGTAGAAACCCCCCAGTCTTTTCGAGTCTGTTATATACGTTTCAATTGTACACTCTCAGTGATATAACATCGTATTACATGAAGGGTCTCATGTTCATGTTATTTTGGAACACGCAAACTATTCTACCAAGTGGCCATCGAAGTCAGGATCTTTGTAAGTTTCGCGGTGGGCTACTGGCAAAACGGTCTACTAGGTTTCACTTTCTTTAGCTAGCGCTAGAAAATACATCACATCTTTTGTAGTCTTATTGTAGTAAACTTACACTTTTCTAATAAACTACTTTAAAAGAATACTCCCATCTATGTCTTGTGCGTGACACCTACCCTTCTGAGACCCATCTTGATTAGAAGAATAAGAGGGCGGGTGATGGGCTGTCTACAACTTTCTATATAATTATATAAATAAATAAATAAATATTTATATATATATATATAAAGAGCAAGAGAGAGAGAGAGTGATTCTAAACGTTCTGTCCACACTTTAATGGGAGATTTGTAACATTAAAACAAACCTTTTTTGTCTGTGAATGTATATCCGCAGACGTCACCTTTGGTGCTGGAGGGCGCCGTCCGGTAGCACGTAAAATTACTATTTTTCGTCATCATTCGTATCGCGGATTTATGCGTGTAGCATGGGGCATTTCACGTATACTGAGATGACTGACTTGCATCTAACATATGGGACTGGATAATCTTTGAAAATGTACGGTATTCAACGAGTCGAAAGTGTTAGGCATGCATTACTGCTGGTTGTCGCTCATTTGAGGAATTGTTGTTAGTAAAAATCTTGTTCACACTTTCTGGAATTTATTTATGTGCTAGCAACATCCTCCAGCACCTAAGGGTGACTTCTGCGAACATACATTTATTGAAAAAAAAAGTTTGTTTTAGTGTTATCTATCTGCTATGAAAGTTTGTATGGAAAGTATCGAATCATCCTGTACATATACTAGTGTGCGAAGTGAGTTTACACTAATGATAAATCCTTCCAGCCGGACAATTTTAATAGAGGCAAGATATTCTAACGAATGTCCCCACATAAGAGCACATCTCATATCTAATTAACCGGGAAATCTGAAACATGAAAACACTTGAACCCGAAAAACGTATCAAAGCGTGATTTTTCTGAATTCTTCATTTTAAAACGACTAAATTAAGATCAGTTTAATAGTGTGTTTTTTTTTCATTTTAATCTACGATAGATATTTTTTAATTGTATTTTTTTAAAGTACAGTAAAATGTTTTCTCTGGTCTCAATGCACAATACACAAAACCGTAATAAGGTGCAACATCTTGTTCGAGGTGTATTGCCTTTTTAAGCTAGGTGATATCACTAACGTAGGATCGGCTCTTAAATGGTCACTGAACTTGATTCCATTGTTTCCTTGGAACCCAGTCACTGTATTCAAGAACGTATCCTCTCATTGTTTGTGTCCGTGTGTTTCCGGAATGTTTCATAACATTATGATAGGTCATGGGTATGATAGGGATTTCCTCAACATTAACAAGCACAATTAGACTTCCAAAACTGGTTAGCCTCGAATGATGCCATAGAATAATTTCAAATTTTATGTCAAATTCCTAACAATATTATAATAATGTTGATATTAAAAGTAATAATACTAATAATCTAAGTAAAAATACATATATTAACAATAAATAGTTAAGTCGTAAGCAAATAAAATGGGTTATAGGGTAAAATATTATTTCTTTAAATCTGTTGTAGTCACATTAGTATTAAATCATCCAAACATTGTTTATCGTCATTTTGTTACAGAAAAGGAAAAAAAAAAGGAAAAACACTGAGGTATTAATAAGGATAATCCGCGTCTCACTGCCTCATTACTTACTTTAATGTGGCAGAGAGGAGTATATCGGCAGTCCAGTCTTTTGAGAGAGGGATGTCTCGGACAGTTCTACCACTGAAGTGGGTGAATATAGTTATTTAATTTTAGGGAATCAATGTTTTTCACAAATATAATAATAATAATGTTTATCTTTCTTACATTTCTGAACGTAATTTATCAAACGATCTCTCCATAAATATAATTAAGAAGACAAACTGTTTTAACTTGACAACTTACATTTCAATCTTACACAAACGTTAAGCTTTAAATTCCCACAACTAATCAATTAGACTATTTCAACACCAAATTCAGTTTTTTTTATGTGTGTTATCCAATTAAGACTATAAATAAGTTTTTTGGATAATTCAATGTTAATGTGATTGAAAAATTGTTACAGAAACCAAATTTTATCACATTGGGCTGTTGACCTTATTTTACAGATTTCAATTTTAAAATTTAAAAAAATTAAACCAATTTTTTTCAATTCAAACTATTTTATTTGCTTCCGGCTTTAAGATAATTGACTCTTTAATTTTGTATTTTAAATTATTATACTTAATATTGCTAGATATTGTCAAATCTCAAGAATCTAAAATTGCGCCTCAAGAAAGAAGAAGAAATTAGGTTCTTTAATAATACCGCAATGTCATAATTTGGCTATGCCACACAAACTTGTCTTCATAATTCTAAGGAACTACTATTTTTAAATACATTGTCACTTTTAAAGTAACAGTGGTTCTTAATTTGTATTTTCATGAAGAGTTGCTCAAAAATTAAACTGTTGTGTGGATACAATTTTGAATAAAATAGACTGATAAAAATTCTGTTTGAAACTTAAACACATTTATAAGGAATTTTATATTTTAAAAACTATGAGGAGTAATAAATGAAAAATTGAACAAAATGAACAAATATTGAAATTTTTGTTTTAAATTTATCATATGTATGTTAATAATAGTGCTCACTTAAAAAATGTGGCTTTGGAAATACTGTTAGATTTTTATTGGCATATTAATTATTATTTTCCTAGTAATATAGTAATTTTCTGGTTGTGATATTAAAATATATTTGCAATTACAATGTACAAATGCTAGCATATGCGCTATTGTTTAAAAGTTTGTGTTGAAATAAATGATTAAAAAACATTGAATTGTTTTAGTATATGCCCCACACAAACTTTATTCCTATTAAGTAATTGCTTTATTTCCCTAAAATATCTTACTCTCTTTCAATTTAACAAAGAATTAACAATGGCTGAAACATTAAATTTTATAGAAAACAAACTATCTTAAAACAAAAAACAATTATTTTAAAAGTTCAACACACCTATTATTAGTAATCAGCACTCAAATCTCAAGATATAATTGAACTTTAGTACCATTCACAGTACAAATAAACCTATTGTAGTGCCATTTAAAAAGTGTGATTAATTTATTTTGAAGACAATGTTGATCACTATGACCTATTAATGGGGCAAAAAAAAACCAACCGATATACATCAATATGTTAACAGCTAGAAAATAATATGCTTTGAATATTATTTTGCCGTGTCTTGCTACCGTTTGGACTATCCGCTTTTAATTATACTAACATGGTAAGTACGAGGAATGTATAGTTAAAAGGAGATTTATTTGATGTCACGTGGACAAAGAGTGAAAAAAAATTTAATTAAAAGGTCCCTTAGTACTCCCGATTGTGATTCGAAATCCGGACTCCCTATCAGTAATATTATTATTAGCACCACGTCTTACTACCCCTTAAAGGTTATACGCACTTACGCTAATCTATAAATGGCAGGGTGATTGTGAGATGAAATGAAGAACCTACAGCTTAACGTGGGATCCGAACCACGGTGGAGGCCTGGCATTCCCCACATTCACAAGTTGTGATTAAATACACTTCTTGTCAGAGGTTAAGGAAGGGTTTGGTAATCAGATAAATCTGTGCTCGGACCTAGAATTGAACGTCGGGCCCCCAGCACAGAAGTCCGACACCTTACCCCTAGACCACCAGGTCACCTATTAGTAATAATTTGAATTATTGCTAGAGTGAAGTCTTAAAACGTACATTCACCAAAATATTGAGCAATATCAACCATTTGCTCGTGCTTGGTGGTGCTAGCTCATTTTCCCTTTAAAGGCTCGCCTTGAGTCCAATGTGTTTATGTTCGCAGTTGACCCATCGTTTAAGCAAGAACTCTATTCAAGCTGATTGTTAATTTAATATAGCTGATCAAAACAATAAATTACTTGTGCAATAGCTGCTTTTACTGCGGAACGTTGTTTGTTAAAAGATAATAAAAGAAAATTAAAAGATAGTGGCAAGCAATTATGTTTAGAATGAAACGAGTATACAATGAAAGTAGTTTATAAAAGGGACTTAACAGTAGAAAAATACTATTGAATGTTTAGAAATTTTCGCAGAATGTTGGTTTAAATTAATAATGTATATTTAAAAAAATATAAATCTGAACTGCACTGCACTACAAGCATTTCAACAGTATAATAATCAACGCCCACATTAAACTAGTCTGAACAATTATTTTATTTGCTGTACTGCCATTCAGCCGTTCTTTTTTGAACATGAACGAGTGAATAATTGCCCACTCGCTAGCTCGTTATTTCTAACTGACGATTGAGTGAGATGGCTCAATCGATTTTGTTCTTTTTGTTCGATCTTTTGACGAATACCCGGCTTTAGGGCGAGCAACCAGTGATGTTGATTGCTAAAAATCTGCTTATGAAATAAATTTGATACCTATTAAATGTGTTACTTTCAACTAGAGCAGATTGAATTGTCCATTATAAACAGAATAATCTTCACGTGTGTACGACACCTTAGCTCAGCTTATGACATGACTGTCTATTAAATTAAGGGCGCCTGGTTTGACTCCTCTCATGAATGGAAAATGTGTCGTTTGTGAAGTTGTGGCTTACTTCTCCACACGGCAATGAAACAGTTGCTGGGTGTTTTAATAGAGTTGAGCTAGTTTGTAAGTCACGTGTAGAGTTAATATTTTCTCGGGCCTCACTTATTATGAGATCTTAGTCTTGGGGAAAGCTTTACTCCTCTAATTTAGTAGAAATCAATATTTATTACCATTTAAGCATTGCAATAGAATTCATTAATGATAATTGTCCGTTTATCTAAACAGAAGAACAAACCTAACCTAGTTTCAGAAATCTGACACTTTAAATAACCTGTTTGGACCTATGGATAATATCTAACTTTGGTAGAGCTTGAACAAGGCGTCACAACATGGTCCAGTTTTCTGTCTTCTAATTTAGAAAACAGTAGAAATTAAGACCAGTCAAACGGTTTTATAATATTTTAAAACAAAAATACAAAATTGAAAAATAATGATTTCGATTTTGTTGTTGTCAAATCAATAACGCAGGAAACCGCACTTTGTTACTTTTTTGTTCTAGATTTACATCTTTTATTTAAAATCCAGAGTTAACCTTCCGTGAAAGATGGTTTCTAAAATGGACATTTTCACTCTTTTATCTAACAAGAAGACGACGTGTTTTAAACCATCCCACTGACACACACATTACGCGTCTAAGGGTAGTTTTACAATGTCCTAACACGTCCATTTACGTTCGTTAGAATTGATTTTTGACGCTTACAGCAATTTATCAATGGGTGGATTAGTTTTAAATTTCAAAAATATCTTATTTTACGTTCACCTTTTGAGTAGATCAAATATTATATTTATTTTGTAATCAGTACGTTCAATAACAACAAAGACGTAGATTTAGTCTCATAGGATTGTAAGGATATTTTTCTTCAGGTAGATGGAATATTCAAAGGTAATCTAGTTGTGATAAGTGATGGACGGACAGCGTTCGATGAGGCTAGGCGAAAATCAGTTTCGGCTGGTAAGTAACCGTACACTCTTGTCAAAATTTAATTACATTCCAACATGTGAGAGCTTGACATTTCATCTTAATTGGAGTTTAGTTTCCTTTCAATTTATTCAACGGTGATTCCATCTCAACTTAACTTGTTGTGACTTCCATTCCACTTTAATCCCCGTTTAGTTATATTTAATTACTACTCACAATAATTTCCATACAACCTTAACTCACAATGATCTATATCCTACATTAAGGGCACCACCTCGGTAGGCAAGAAATTGCCGTGAAAACGTTCAGATCTAAAGCAATATTAAAATTTTAATCATAAAATGTGTTATTTCAAAATATAGTTTAGGCCAAAATAAAGTCGAAAAGGTTCCAACTGGGTTCCTTTTCCTTAACAGCCCTGTGGTTTAAGTTTTATTAATATAAACAAATGTGTGAAAATGTGATATTAGCCCATTTTATTTAAACTACTTTTTAAGCATATTTGCAGATCTATGAAACTAAGCTTGATGAAAAATGGATCTATACTTATCTTTCCTAAAAAAATACAATTTACTTATAGGTTCACGACATAAAACTTGAAAATATTTGAGAACTAACAGTGAGCATTCTACTTTACTTTGAGATAATAAGTTAGGTAGTTTTCTTTCACATTTTTTTTACTGACATGTCAAAGGGTGGTTGTAGGAAAAGGGTGAAAGGTAGTATAAACTTAGATGGAATAGAGAAGTAGTTCTAGAAAACGACACAGATCATTGTATTTTAAGTATTGTGACCTGACAGCGATTGATACTTTCTCGCTGACCGAGGCACCCGCCTTAACGCATGATTTTTTTCATCCTACTTTAACTCACAATGATTTCTATTTTACCATGACCTGCCACTTGAAACCATTCCCATCATAAACACACCAGTTGAACCAGTCAAGGCTAGCAGTATTGAGGACGTGAAGAGGTAGTCACATACTTCTCTGCTTTCTTTAGTGGCTTAAAGATTTCTTTCAATCCTCACTCTCGTTTTTAATTTTAATGGCACTTTCAAGACGCTCGCTGATCTCACATTCTTTAACAAAAGTAAAAAAAAATGTAGAGAATGTTTCGCTTAGATATTAATATATTGACGTGAGTGGACGTGTCATAGAGAATTCTCAAAATAACTAGTCTAAAAACCTTCGTGTTAAGCCTTGAATTATGTTTAGACCTACTGGGTTCTGCGAACGCTTAATACGTCAGACTCTGGTCCGATTAAGTCAGCTTGGAGTTATTTGAATTTCACCAGTCTTTCCCCACAGATAGCCCCTAATTTAGGTATATATTACAGGTAGAACCAAATTTAACACCATGGTTTAGTTTTCTACACAATACTTTAGAAAATAGTGGAATTAAGATTTCGTTTTACCATGGGGCCCTACTTAAAAAAATCCAAATAATTTTTAAAAACCATTATTTTTACAAGGAAAAACCTTAAAACTGATGGAAATTTTTCTTCTGTGAAGTAAAGAATACAGAAATACTCACTTTGATGCAATTTCAAGAATAATTTTTATCCCATTTACATTCCATGCAATGTGATCGCACGTTAAATAGTTAGAGCTTATTCAACGTTACAGCACATCTGAGTAGTTTGGGTGGGCTTAGGTTTTATTGAAACATAATGTACAAATTATATATTTAATAGATTATACATTTATGGGGACACATCTGTGATCTAATGGTCAGAGTTCCTGGTAACAGATACCGTAGTCTCGGGTTTGATCGCCTGTGCTTCTAGATTTATCTGTGAAGCAGTAGGTCTGTAGCGGAGTAAACTTAGCATCATGACAACTTACATGATTCCACTATTTCTTGTCATAAATGGCAAAAATTCTTTTTATATGTTGGAAAAGATGTAATCGAACTCGGGATCTTTGAATTATCACACCAATGCTCTTGTCATTAGTTGATCAAGGATTTTCCTATGCCAAAGTTATACATAACGCTTTTTTATGAGTAGGTAAGTTTAGAGGAAATGCTCCCTCATTAGCGTGGATAGGGGAATAAAAATATAGAGTAAAAATCATGTGTTGAAAATAATCCTCATTGGACCCAATTGATTTTCTAGACTGGACCACCTCATCAGCAGAAATCCAGTATATGTGAGGCTGACGTCTTAGATCATGTGATCACAGACATGGTTTAATATTTATGGGTGGGGGGGAGTGAGGATAGGGTGTACATATGTAGCAAATAAATATTTTTATTTATTTTGAAGTGTCAGTTGAACTCGTTGGCATTTTTCTGGAGAGAGAATGGGAAGAAACAATTGAGGAAATTTCACCCCCTGTACACGCAGATAGGGATTAAATCTCAGTCTTGTGAGTCTGTATGGTTCCTTGATGGAGCTGTTTGGCAATAAGAGAGCAAACAGGGGATGAGGAAAATATAGATGCCAATACAATTACTGCTTATTAAATAACATCATACGATTCACATATATCCATTCTGTGCTCCTATAACAGTTACCTTTAATTTCCTGTGCATTTAGAACTTAATTATCAACTGAAATAGGTGGATTTTTGGACTTTTTATAACTGAAAATTTAAACTTTTAAACTATGTTTAAAGTATTCATAAGTATAAGGTCATAGAAGATAGTTTTTTATTTATTCCAGTATACACCAACCTCGCGTACTGTTAAAGGTTTTCTCATTATTTAACATAAATGTAACCTCTAATTAGTGACAATGAATCAGCAACCTAGGCAGCCCATAAATTTCACTACAATAACCGGGCAACCAACCCTATCGAGTGGGCACACTGACTCAGATTTCAGTATCATCTAGTTCGGTTCAACGATGAAGGGGTCCCAGTCAGGTGTACTTAGGGTAGTTTATCCTAAATGATTTTTCACACACCCTCCACGCAAATGTGGCTATGGATAATCTAAATGCTACCCTATACAGCGTTACCCCCATTGGTGTAAATACGCGTAGGCCTATAGCCCGGATGGTTAGTAAAACGCGCTGCACCAAAAAAAAAATCCTTACAAAATTATATTTTAGAAATCTATAAACATATATAAATACACGAGTCGTATTTCCATCGGAAGTTTCATGTTCGGATCCTACTCGGCTTAATTTCCGCCTTAATCGGTATCGATACTCGTGGGCAACCTATTAATTGCTTATTAATACTTACTTAATAATACATGATAATAATACTCGTTGCATGACTATAATAACGGAGTGTACGGCTACCGAGGTCTAATATCCTTGACTTGCTCTTGCGCAAGAAATGGAATCTCTGCTAAGTACAGGTAACGCAATAGTATGAACGAAAGTGAAATGAAAGAAAGAGTATCTCGCTGGCCAGAACAAGGAAGCATATTTTTCAAAACCTAATTCATAATAATTTGACACAAGGCGTTAATCGAATGTCTACATTGTTTCGACAGTAAAGAATATTATGAAATTATATAATGTGATGTTTGCAAATTTCTTAACGAGGTAGAGGTTTACTCACTTCACTAAGGTGAAAGGTTCTAAGTGAACACGGCGGATTTTATATGCATTCTGTTTCTGGTCTACCCTTTTGCTAACGATCATATAGGGGTGAAAAACTCCGGCTTAGTTTGGGAAATATATTCCGGCTTCTACAATATTGAAGGTCCCGGGGCAACAATGTTTTATGTAACAATAATAACAGTTACAGCTGTTAATATCTAATTATTGAAGATACTTGTACAAAATAAGTGCACATCTCCATTTTTACCAATTTTACAATTTCACATTAATTATTAATTATTTTACTATCACCCGCCTCGATGAGCTAGTTGGATAACGCGCTAGTTTAGTGTTGCTCCAAACAGCCAAGGATGGGGAGATCAAGGTTCGAACCTCGGTCGGGTGAACTGGGAGTGGTTTTTCCTAAAGCGGTTTTCCACACTTCCTCCACGAAAATGCTGGTTCACGTCCTCTAAATTCAACCTCCCAATTCCAAATCCATTAGCATAATTATTACTTAAGCGTATAACCTGAACGGGCTGTAAGACGCAGTGCTAATTAAAATTATTTTTATTAGGTTACTTATGGTATTACTATTATCTGAATATATTTTACTGTATGTAGAAGCATCCATTTTGAAACAATAGTCTAATTCAATTTGGCACCAACTGGCCTCGGTGTATAGTGGTCCCTGGGTGCTGATCTAGAGGTGCTGAGTTTGACTCCCAGCTGTTACTGATGGATTTTTTCTCGAAAGAGAGATAATTCCCATGGTTACCAGGGTTTAGTTAATCAGGCCTAAGTTGGGTTAAGATATGCATTGTCTTCACCCTGTCATATGTACTACCATCATCTTCTCATCTCATCTCTAGAAAGGGCACATAAGTACTGGCTAATATTTCCGTAAACTGAGTTACAGAGTGATGTTTCCTAGACATACCATTATTATTATTTGGTACTGAACACTTTTTACACTAAAAAATAACAACACTAATAAAATATTCCTCTTTGTTTAGGATGGAATAGATGCACTCCAAGAGGTGTTTCAGATAATTTTCTCCCCAATAACTTCCTATGTTGAGCTGAGCTAAACTCTAGTCGCCACAATTAATTCTTATTTTTTTTGTTCCTAGCTACCAACACAACATCCGATCACTTCTAAAAATAGATCTGACCTTAATTTGTTGCAAAGTCTTTAATTGTGTTCTTATACTTAGTTACAAAGAGCTTCGACAATATGTATCGTTATTAATGGAAGGTCAAAGTTTGTATCAAATTATGGCAAACGATAAATATAGAGGCTTGTGAATTATTATTTTTTTCAAAACATTAAATAATATTATTTCATAGTTATTATTTCGTGACATTACTAACAATCGCTTCAAGAGTTTAAACTACGAAGAAATACTATTTAAAAAAATTGATGGGTAATATGTTAATTTTATATCCAATTATTACCATTCTAAGGTGTTAGGTATATTAAAAAAGTAATAAACATCAGAAAAAACTTTCAACCCTCAGCCATTAATTCATCAGTGTTAAAGGGGAAACCCAAATTTCACTAACGTTACATATTTCGGTCTTGCCATGAAAACCCAAGACCCTTAGCTCAGTAGCCAAACACGTTTTCCGACTGAGCTAAGGTGTCGGAAGAGAATATGTAATATATTTATTACGATTCGCAATCTATACACAGAAGTGAGATAGTTTATTGGTTCTTCGTGGTCCACATATTTACAATTATTTGTTGTGCACTGCACCACTAGTCCGCGCTATGCATACATTTCCACTAATATTAATAGGGACGAGGAAGTTAGAATTTAGAGGAAATGTAACCACATTTATAATATGGCAAAGTAGAAAACGATTATGAATAATCTTCTTCAGTGGCTGCGTGGTCTGAGGCGTTACTCTTTCAATAGACTAGAATGCCGACAACAAGGAAATCGGGCTTAAAATCCCAGTTGGGTGTGTTGAGGGTGGTTTTTATTAAATGCTTTTCAACTCTTCCTCTATGTAAATACGGGTACGATTCCTCTAAATTCAACTTTCCTCATCCGTAACTCATTAGCATACTAAGTACATATACGTATAACCTGAACAGATAGTAAGACGCGGTGCTAAAAAAAATTACTGTATGTGTAGGACCATAGCTCGAATGAGTAATGAGATGCTGTGAAAAATAAGGAAGGTTGAAGCCTTCTCTTTGAAACACAAGGTTAAGTCAATGTACCGTTTGGGGAAATAAGTGATTAAAAGAGCTTTGTGGCAAAGCATTTTTTTTACCACCACGTCCTACTACCTGTTCGGGCTATACACCTATGTTGACTGCTAATCACGTTATAGATGAGAAAGGTTGAATTTATAATAAGTGTACCCCCATCTTCATAGAGAGAGAGAGGGAGTGGTAAACCATTTTGTAAAAACTAGCCTCAGTACACCCCGACCGAGATTTTAACCCTAATCTCCCCGTCATCGCTGGTCTAGTCTATTGCAAGTGTAACGCCTTAGAACATGCGGCCACTAAAGTGTGTAAATAATGTATTGCTGGTGAGATAAAATATGTAACTCTATTAATCATCAAGATAGGGGGAATTGCGTAGCGGATATTCTAAGGGGGCACATGGACTAAGGCGTCATTCTCATATTATCGGCCTTAAGGTCGGGGTTAGTGTCCAGACGAGGTGTACTAAACTGCTTTTCTCCTAAATTATTTTTGCTCAACTGATTTTTACCACCGCTCCGGGCTACTCGAATTTAATTATTTTATTGGGATAGGAATTAGGAAGGCTATCCAGATTTTATTAGTTTGACATTTAATCCACGTGTGCCCATCGGTTGGGGTTTTCCCTGATAGGTTTCCCATTCTTCTTACACCCAAATATGGGTACACCTCCTATATTATATCTTACTCATCCCTAACCTATTGGCTTAAATATGAGTATAGTCCTGATAGATAATAAAACGCGTTATACGTGAAAAATAATCAGATAAAAATAAAAATTTCCCCACTACCACCCTACATCTCTTTCATTATGTCACTATGGAGAACAAAATGAACTGATTTTTTTTTCTCGCCGCGTTTTAGTATCTGTTCGGGTTATACGCATACATTAATAACTAGGCCTACGCCAAACCTACTTCAGTGGCCGCATGGTCTAACGCACCACCCTCGTGTTAGACTAGACTACCGATGAAGGTGAGATCGAGGTTAGAATATCGTTCTGGTGTACTGTGGGTGGTTTTCAAGATGGTTTTCCTCTCTCGCTCCACGCAAATGCCGGTACACTTTATGTAAATATAACCTTATTAATCCCTAAAATCATTAGCGTAATTAGTACCTCAGGGTAAAACCAGAACGGGTAGTAAGACGCAGTGATTAAAAAAAACACTAATAGAGAAGAAACGAAGAAGGTAGACAGAAGACATGTACCCAAATTCGCGTAGAGGGTAGGGATAAAAACATAGCCAGTACACCCGAGTGAGAATCGAACTCCGATCTTCCCGTCACCAGCAATCCGGTCTATCACTTGAGTGTCGGATTGGGCCGTGAGACCTAGGAAATGTTATTTGGGCAGGGAATACAGACAACCAACTGAGTCATGACTCCCTTACAGAACTGTAAACCACGATCTGTCCACGCATGCGTATACTCAATTCACGGTAGGAATTACTCACTGAAAGGTCTTTATTCTTACCAATATCCTAATCTATAATAGATTTCTGGTGGGGAAAAAGGCATTTCAGAAAACAATTCCTACGCTGAACAGACTTAAGGTCCTACATTCTGTTTCAACACTGCGCAAACCTAAAAGTTCGATGTTTAGCCACAAGTATGTACAAGTGTGAATTTAATTAGGGGGACACAGGAGGTTCGCGCCCTCCCTCTTAGGTAGAATATTTGATTCTTCTTTAGATTAATGGAATTGGAGGATGAGGGCTGAGGCGGTGACTAATGAGGTTTTGAGACCAATGCGATTTTTTATTTTGCATCTTATTACTAGGTTGTAGGAGAGTAAGGGTGAGCAGTGGGCACTGGGCAAGGCGATTGGCAAGAAGGACGTGTGTTAGGGGAATATGCCTACCAGTGCCCGCAAATATTTCGCTATTCAATATATCTGTGCGCCCACCTTTTACAATTTCTAAATTCGTGCTTGAGTATATATATATATATATGTATATATATGTATATATATATATATATTATATATGTATATATATGTATATATATATATATATATTAGGTAGGACTACTTATACGTATGCATATGCTAGGTTGATTTAATTAAACTTTGTATGGCCCATATATTTATGTTGATATCGTCTTGTTATAATCAAACTAAATATGTAGATATTTGCAAAATATTCTTCATTACAATTTAGAGTTTGTGAACACCCTAATTTATACATCGCCAGCCGCCACTGGTCTCAACAGCAATACCAGTTCATTGAGGAAACGTATTTTACAAGGAATCAAACCAAGTTCCTATAGTACAATAGTTAGGTCTATTAATATTTGAGCTAATGTTATCGGAACTCTTTATATTTTTTAATTAGTCACTTAGACATTATAATTTATTAGGAGAGGGTAAAGGACCGGGGGGAGGGGATGAAAGTTAACCTTTGTTGGTTTTTTACTCTAATACAAAACAACAACAAGTAAATCTAAGACAGAGGCGAAAGTAATTCCACTGGCGGTGTGTTGGCAACCGCTGAAAAGAGTTGAAGACCTTGTACAGCACCGCGTATGGTTTCCAGCTTTCCCCGCTAGGAGCAGCATCGTACTTGTTCTTTCAAACAGCGGCGTATTGTTGATGATGCTGTAGTGGAAGAGATGCGTAGCGGTGGGTGCGAGTGTTGTTATGTGTAAACAAAGAGAGTGCAGTTTGGTGCAAGAAAGCTTAGTTTAGTGGAAGGTGTACGTCCGATGATGCAGAGGAAGATGAAACTTTGCTTATGTGATCTATAGACAATGTCTAAAATATAATTAATTTGTCCTTCCATGTTGTTAGGGGGTCGGAGCTACGTGGTGAGTGGTTTCTGGTTCAAAACCATAAGGTATTATTATTATTGTATTAAGCATATATTTAATCTTTTAGGCTGTAATTATATTTTACATCACTAGAATCGGTACAGAGAGAACACAGCAGGAAGTACCTTTGAAAGAAAAATATACTATATATTTGAGATTAAATTGATAACATAATACCATTATTATTTTATAAGTATTAATACAGCTCCATACCACGTGCATGAGTTTATAAAAGTAGCTCTAGCACCTGATTAGATGGCCGTATGGTCTAAGGCACCACTCTCACAATAGACTGGAGTCTGGTTTGCCCATGACAAGGAGATGGGGATCAAATCCCGGTCCGTTCTACTGGGGGTGTTTTTTTCATAAATGAAAAATGGTGGTAGACTATTTCTAAAATGCTTCCTTCCTTATATCTACCCCCATTAAAGTAATTTATCATATATGCCTATAACCTTAACAGGTAGTAAAACAAGGTTATAAAATTATTATTATTAACACCGCGTGTTACTACCCGTTCGGGTTGTACGCACTTAAGTTAATGTGTAAGGGTAGGGTGATTGTGAGATGAAATGTAGGACCTACAGTTTAACGTGGGATCCGAGACATGGTGAAGGCCTGTTATTCTACACATTCACAAGTTGTGATTAATACACGTCTTGTCAGAGGTGAAAGAAGGGTTTGGCAATCAGATAAATCTTTTCCGAGACCGAGGATTGAACCCCGGATCCCCAGCACAGAAGTGTGACACTTTACCCCTTACCATAGGTGATAAAAACATTTCCGATAGTACCATTCTTCTATCGTGTTTTTACTTTAAATTTATTGTGATATCCTGATTCAAGTTAGTTCTGAAAGTCATGTGCTAAAATATTAGTCTCTTTTCTTTAAACATTAAAATAACATTTTTAAGTACGCGCGTTATGTCTTTTCAAATCGTTTCCCACCCATTTCTTAGATATTTTAATGTGTTCGAATCCCAGGTGGTCCGGTGGGGTGAAGTTTCCTATCTACTCCTGAAATTGTGAAAAAGTCTAGGTATAGTTAAACCACGTTAATTTTGATAATATGTTCTAACAATTCAAAAGTTATATTTTATCGTTTCAACACGTTCGGTAAACTAACACTAATTGCTAAACAATATTATAAATATAGTTGCAAGGTGGATCAATATAGAACAACGTTTAAGGTGGGAGTAGGCCTATAAGTGACGCGAGCTAAGGTAAGTGTTTTTACAGTCTTTACAGCAAAACTTTTTTGGTCCAAATAAATAAAGTATTTCTCCAGTTGAAACATAAGTTTACATTTCTTTGCAGGGCGATACCAACAGTTGTTAAATATCTATCATGAGTATAGCGGCATTAGATGAGAAACTTTTGAAATGAAGAGAAAAATATGTCATTACATTTCAAGAAACACTTGACAGATATTAAAAAAACTTTTTTTTTGTGCACTGCATATTACTACCCGTTCGGGCTATACGCCTAAGTACTAATTACACTAATGGCTTAGCGATTAAGAGGGTTTAATCGAGATGAAGTGCACCCACATTTGCATGGAATGAGAGCTGAAAACCATTTAGAAAAAACTCCCTCGGTGCACCCAATTAGGATCGATCCCTGATCTCCCCGTCTTCGGCAGTCTAGTCTAACACGAGATTAGCGTGTTAGACCACGCTGCCACCGAAGCGGGTTCCAAGAACTTGTTGATTAAAAATGTGAAGAAAACTAAACTAAGGTTTATACTGAAGAAACATTTGATTTATCTTGACAATAACAAAATTTGATATAAAAACTGCAAAAATACTGCCCTTCTCTTTTGTTCCCTACACCTCCATCTTAAGTAACTTTGGTCCTCGTCGATTGTCACGCTGTTTAAAGTGTCAGACCTACGATACATTGAGGTTCGAATATTGGTTAGGGTGTTTTATTACAAGCTATTTATCTGGTTTTTCCAACCACCATCAACGCTACTATGGGTACATTTTCAATAAAATCATCCTACCTACATTTACTCATTGAATCAATCCGGTTATAATCATGTTTTGAACATATTAATACAAATATATTTTCACATTTAATATTAACTTTTGAACTTTCAGAATATATAGTTGCTACACTGTGGGTTACAGTTGTTACTAATCTTTATTTGAATTTAAGAACTTCAAAAAACACTAATCATATGAATGTGCATTCATGGTTTCAGATTAGATGATTTTATAGTCTAGTTTTCAGTTAAATTACTTAAATATTCTAAAGAAATACTAAAATGAATCGGTAAAAGATCACATATTTACTAAACTATCTATAATGTAGTTACGAAAACGTTAAATATGGCCGAAATAATTTTTGAATTTACAGAAAATCCATCAAAATCGTAATTCCGATCAAACATAGAATATCCAAATGTATATATTTAACATAAATAAATATTATTTTTTTAAATTAGCTTCAGCCATTGAAGTTATAACCTTTTCGTAAATACACTATACTGTAGATAACTTAAATATTATTAAATCCTTTATCCAGAAATTTTAACATTTCTTAAGAATCTATAACTGGAAAGCAGATTCCTCTCATCGTATACCACATATACAAAAGTGGGTTTTTTGAATTTTTAAATCTAGAAAAAAAAACGGTGACTATAATAATAATAATAATTATAGGGAGCTTTGATAACATGGACATTCACTCAATTACTTTTAAACCGAGATAGTACTCGAGCTTAAAAAAAAAAAAATTGTCTACGCTGTCATAATTCTGATTGGCGGCTTAAACGCGAAGATGCCGACACACCTGACCAAATTCATTTCTTATGCAATGGAAACAGTCTGTATTAACACAGTTATAGGGTTTTGCCATAAAAGGTGGGAATTAGTGAAAGTTTGACTCAATAGATTAGATAAGCTTTATAATTGATCTAGGTAGACTTTTATTTCTTTGCTTGGTACAGTTCAATTTTCATGGAAAGAACTTTTCTCACAGTTATAAAAGTTACTAATACTAATGTTCATGCATTCATACGTCAAGTAATGTGGTTTACAGCTGTCACTTTTGATAGATATTATCAATACCTATACAATAATTCTAATTATATAGTAAAATTCCATCAATGTCTAACCACAAAATAAATAAGTTTTTATTTATTAGAAGTTCCTTTCTACATTATCTTGTGCATAAATGGAATCTCATATTTTTTTCTAGAAATAAAGTAAACAGAATACAGTAAAACCCCGTTAGACTGAACCCCAGTAGACCTACATTCTGGGTAGTCCGAATACCTTTTTTGGAAAACAAGTAAAAATATATGTTAAGTGAAATATATTTTATTGGTTTACAAGCTCAAAGTTAAAAGATTATAATAAACAGTGATATCTGGTAATGAATGCTTAGTATTTACATGTCGTAGTCAACACAATGTGTTTTCCTGCATTAAAAATAATTACAGTACATATTATGTGTTATACATTAGTTAAATTAATGAAAATTTGATTAAATTCATTCAACTGTCATTTAAAGTTTGTGAAACTCATATATTGTCCCTCGTAATAAAAATTTTTACTGATCCAAACAAACTTCAGTCTAATTTAGTTCGGAATGAACAAGATTATAGTTTACCTGTCAAATTCACAAAAAAAAATCAATTTTACTATCTGTCATAAAACATTGGGCCACTTTTTTTTACATAAATTATAATGTTTGAGTTGAAGACACACCGTAATAACAACTCTAATAGCACATCAATTAAAACAAGTGTAAAAGAAGTAAACGTTCCTGGCTGTATAACCTCAGGAGGACGATGTGTTTAAAACTGCTAGTAGCGGCCAGCCAGTCTTCAAAACAGTTGACTCTTCCATTACCCTGCGTGCCTCTTTTATTATATTTTTTTAATCACCTCTTATATGCATATTACTCGTATGATAGTTTTTTTAACGGGGTAGGGAAGAGGAAGGAAGCATTTTATAAGTACGATACCCGTATTTGTGTGAAAGGAGAATGGGAAACTATTTAGGAATAACTACCTTCAGTAGATCCTATCGGGATTCGAACTCCGATACTATAAAACAAAACACTTTAAAAAAATCTATTTTGAACTAATTATTACTGTCACCAAATAATTAATTTTGTCTCTTGTGAAATATTAATAATTAAAAATAGCCTTTTCTAAAAACGCCCTTATTCATACAGAAACATCGCCTGAATAGGTTTTCCTAAACGTTTAAACCAATTAGTTATTTATCTGTGTAAAAATATTAATAAAAACAAAATAGTTATAATATTATATACAAATCTTTAATAATCATGATGACATACTTAATTAGTCTATATTGGCGCTAAAAATCCCTATGGGCACGTGAACGAATTTATCCTAATTATCAAAATATTGGTCATGCGCTCTCAAAAAGGTTCGTCATACCTACTCTATAATTATAAAATATAAACAGTCTTTATGACTTACATCTTGACAATTCTTTACTTTTTTATATATATCTAAAGAGTACGCTATAGTTTCAATACTGTCAACTAGCAAAGGATAGAAATAAAATAATGGTTTTGTAAAATAAAAAACAAAAACTTTTTATTTATGTTAAATAATTAGTGTTATTACTTTATAATACTTATTGTAAATAGTAGATCTACAGTTTTCAAAAGTAATACGATATTAGTCTAACTTTTCGATCTTTTTATCAGTTAACTTGAGGTGTATTTTCCCGTTTATTATAATTTTACCTAATTAATGTATCTCAATTTTATATAAAGGATAGTGTAATAATAATAATATAAAATACACTTACTGGTGACCACGTGGGAAAAGGTATCAGTCTAATATTGTCTGGTTTTATGATAACGGAAAGGTTGGGGTTTGAATCCCAGCTGAGTGAACTGAGGGTGGTTTCCCCCAAGTGGTTGCCCATCCTCCCTCCACGCAAATCCGTGTATACTTCCTCTAAATTCTTATTTTCATTTTCGATTATTTTTTTAAGATTTCGTCTTACTACCGGTTCGGGATATACGCTATTTTTGTATCCTTATTCCCAGAGTGTAAATATGAAGATGGGCCCTTTCTGAAAGTCTATTAGACATTTTACAAGATTACTTAACCTAGAACATCATACAACATAGGCCTACTAATCGCTCAACTTAGCACCCAAAAGGTGTAACAGCTAGGTGACAGGATGAACCTATACACAAATATTACTTCCTGCAATTTTATTTTAAGAAACATGGAGGATTGAACACTGAATCTCCAGAACTATGGTCGGTATATCTGAACCTCTAGGTTGCGGTAACTATATCTTGGAGAGTTTTTATCCTCAAATCCTCTGCTACATATATTTGTATGGTCTCGTCTTGTCTGGTTTGACCGTGGCGTGGAGTCGGAGTTTGAATTCCAGCCAGGTGTACTAAGGGTGGATTTTTCCTAAGTGTTTTCATTCTCTCCCTCCATGAAAATGAGGTTATACCTCACCACTCTATTTTCTCCATCCCTCCACTATCAGTTTAAATATGCAAATGTCCCGGATGGGTCGTAAGTATTATGAGTTATATATTTATGTTTACGAGTATTACGTTTATACCCGTTTCAGTGGCGGAATGGTTTCTAAGTTGTCACCCTCGTGTTAGATGACGGAGAGGTAAGGGTTCAAATCCTGGTCGGGTCTACTGAGGGTGATTCTTCCTAAATGATGTACCACTCTTCTCTTGTGTAAATGCGAGTAGATTACCTCTAAAACGCTTCCTTCCTCATCCCTCCCCCCCATTAGAGTTGTTATCATATTCGCGTGTAACCTGAACATGTAATAATACTTGGTGAGAAAAAAATACGTTTTAAGCTAATAATTAATTACTAAATTAATTCTATTTGGGATTAATTTTGATTGATGATTTAATTTTTATTATTGAATGAGAATAAATTTATTTTTCATCTTGATTGATTGAATCTACATTTTTTTATATATAAGATGTGTTTTGTTTCTTCTTTTTTTTACATTTATATGTAGTGAGGATTGTATAACCTGATATGTTAATATTAGTTGTGTTGGGTGGGTTGTAAGCCAGGGGAATCAATTTTAACCAGCAACTTCTCTTGTTACAGAAATTACACGAAAACAAGCAGGTTATTGTCGATGGAATGTCTGCGAGAGAGATCTGCCGCGGATGTTGAAGAAGTTTGACAGCCCCATTTATCAGTATTTGCTTGGGTCTTGCTCAAGAGGAACTAGTGTTCAGGGTCTTATCTCAGCAATACCAGGCTAGTGCACCAAAAAAAGACCCGGGTATTCTTCGTACAGCGGCCTTTCTCTGTTCTCTACTACAAAACTGAGGAAAATATTCATTGTGCCATGTCGTTTTCCCGTTTTACGTGGGTGATCCTGGTACCTAACCTTGTTGCCATTGTGCTGATATGCGGCACCCTCTTGTATTACTGGGCCGAACCACCTGTCAAACATGTGGCAACACTCCGCAGGAATAGAGAGAGAACGTTTGGTGAGTCCTGAAAATTACTATCACTAATGAGTCATTATTGTAATTTTATCTTGAGTACGCCATTATTTGTGTCTTAAAAACAAAAGGAAAGAGATGTTCTGCTTTGGAGTCGAGGATGTAGTGAATGTATGATCCATTCACCATTGGAGTGATAGTGACAGCTCTTAAAAGATACCATATCTACTATCATGTATGTATTTTACAAGCCACATGATCTTCAAGACCATTCATACAGATTGGTTGCTATTTTTTATAGCCAAAACTTTCACAACAAACCATTTGTTTTTAACTCTTTTTCTTTTAATAGTTTTTATGTAAATATTTCTGCAACTGTCAGTTACCACCATTCCTATTCCAAATCAACTTTACATATTATCCTTCGTATTGATAAGCCAGGTACCATTACAATTCTATTTTTAATACCTACTAGTTTTAATTGTAGAAATTTCCACAATACTTTGTTTAATTTCGTCATAAATTAGTTTTATTCAGATTCAGCACTTAAGTTTGAACAAAATTTCTGCTGAAAAAAGGGTAAAATTCTAAACGTTATCTAGATTTTTGTTTCTTGAGAGCCAGGAAAATATCTGCTATTCAAAATGGCATTTGTCTCTTCATTATCCTGAATGGTTAAACTACGCTGCATCATTTAAGGGCATTAGTACCACTGGCAACTCTAGAGCTTCACAAGGATACATGACTTCAGCTTTATTATGGTAGTGTACGTCANTTAAACTACGTTGCATCATTTAATAGAGCCTAGCCCACTTCAGTGGCTGACCGGTATAAAGTACAGGTTCTCAAAGTGGGGTCCATGAGGTCCGTCTAGGTGGTCCGCGAGTTCATCCAGGGAATCCGTGACGTACTGTACTCTTACGATTTTTTAAGATCTTATAAAAGTTATACAAAACGGTTAATCACTGATATAATATAATAAACACAATGTAGATGCACTACTACATTAATGCTCCGCGAGAAAATGAGGCTTAAAAGTAGAAGATTGGCCACATCCCTTGTTTCTACATCTTTGAGAGGAGCATTTATGCATTCACTTTTATTTTAGTTTTTTTTGTCAGCCAACACAAAGAACTTTCAGAAAAAGCACTGCAATATTTGATGTCTTTTCCAACAACCTATTTAAGTGAGCAAACCTTTTCTGTTCTTTCTGGAGTGAAAAAATGTGAAATGAAATCGTCTTAGTGTGGAATCAGACTTGAGGTTGATGGTCACTAAAATTGCCTACATTTCAATTTTATTTGACACCACGTCTTACTATCCGTTAAGGTTACACGTCTAGGCACTAATTAATGGAGGTAGAGGGCAAACCATTTAGGGAAACCCCCCTCAATGCACCCGACCCCAATCAAGTCCCGATCTCCCCGTCATTGGCAGCCAGTCTATTGCAAAAGTAGCGCCTTAAACCATGCGGCAGCCGAAGCGTGTTTTGTAGATATTTTAAAGTCACACAAGTAGTCCCACTGCTCACGTAAATTATCGGTAATTATAAATGTACCAAATAATATAATACAGATATTTTCTTTTCGTATTTATTGTAATTCTTTTTTATATTTATTAAAAAAATATTATGACTAAAAATATACAAATATAATAACATAATTCATTTAATTGTAATTTATATTGTAATTACTTTTACATTAAAAAAATATTATGACTAAAAATAAATTACTATGACTATTATTTACCCCTATAATATACTTTAAATTTGTGAATATATATATACATATATTTTAAATATGTATCCTACATCAATGGGTCCACGAATCATTTGTTCCATGTTTAGAGGGTCCGCCTGATTAGGAAGTTTGAGAACCACTGTTCTAGGGCGTCACTTTTTGAGGCTTAAAAGTAGAAGATTGGCCACATCCCATGTTTCTACATCTTTGAGAGGAGCATTTATGCATTCACTTTTATTTTAGTTATTTTGTCAGCCAACACAAAGAACTTTCAGAAAAAGAACTGCAACATTTGATGTCTTTTTCAGCAACCTATTTAAGTGAGCAAACCTTTTCTGTTCTTACTGGAGTGAAAAAATGTGAAATGAAATCGTCTTAGTGTGGAATCAGACTTGAGGTTAATGGTCACTAAAATTGCCTACATTTCAATTTTATTTGACACCACGTCTTACTATCCGTTAAGGTTACACGTCTATGCACTAATTACTGGAGGTAGAGGGCAAACCATTTAGGGAAACTCCCCTCGATGCACCCGACCCCGATCAAGCCCCGATCTCCCCGTCATTGGCAGCCAGTCTATTGCAAAAGTAGCGCCTTAAACCATGCGGCAACCGAAGCATGTTTAGTGGATATTTTAAAGTCACACAAGTAGTCCCACTGCTCACGTAAATTATCGGTAATTATAAATGTACCAGATAATATAATACATATATTTTCTTTTCGTATTTATTGTAATTCTTTTTTACATTTAATAAAAAATATATTATGACTAAAAATATACAAATATAATATCAACATTCATTTAATTTAAATTTATATTGCAATTACTTTTACATTAAAAAACTATTATGACTAAAAATAAATTATTATATCTATTATTTACCCCTATAATATACTTTAAGTTTGTGAATATATGTACATATATTTTAAATATGTATCCTACATCAAGGGGTCCACGAATCATTTGTTCCATGTTTAGAGGGTCCGCCTGATTAGGAAGTTTGAGAACCACTGTTCTAGGGCGTCACTTTAGTGTAAACTGGCCTGTTGCAGACGGGAAGATAGGGGTTCAAATCCTGGTCGTGTCTACTGAGAGTGGTTTCCCCTAAACGGTTTCCACTCTCCTTCCAAGCAAATGTGGGAAGATGACCTCTAAAATGTTTCAGCCCTCGTCCCTACCTCACCAGAGTAAATAGCATACATGCGTACAACCCGAACAGATAGTAAGAGGCGGTGACAAAATATAAATAAAGCGTAGTATGTAGTAGTATTCCAAGTAATCCTTCAGGAACAGAGCCAATGGAAGATCCTGTGGGTAACCCTCTACGGTCTTTCTTGAGATTTTAATGAATACTTTAATAAAAATACACCTTTTCAATACATCAAATTAAAAACAAGCCATTCTAATACTGAGTCGTCAATTATCTTAATCTTGTATACAAATATTGTAATCACTGCTCTAAGCAACGAATGCGATCGCACTAGTCAGTTATTGATTCGTTCAAAGTATTGTGTCGACTGCAGCCGGCTATTTCTGTGGATTGTGACGTCACCAATGTTCAATTGAGAGCCGCAAGATGGCGTTTTTCTCCTACATTTTTAAAAGTTTAGTTAGTGGTCCCTTCCCCCTCTCCACTTATTCCCCCTATAATTGAGTACTAGATGCGTTACATGACTACAAACCCTGTTTCTACAGTAGCCCCGTAGCTTCTTTGGTGCTGACTGACAGCTCACAGCTGACTTCTGACAGTCAACATTTAGGTATATACCTATATTTTTACCATCAGAAGTAACAGCTGCTAAACACATATTTTTTCAGATCATATGGTTCGGCGTAGGGATACATAATTTGGTCCAGTAACTTTTCAGAGCTGTCAGTCAGCACCAAAGAAGCCATGGGGCTACTGTATTAAGAGTAAACAGAGCGTACACCACTGTGATTTATGTATAGGATAACATGTTGCAATTCATCAAGATAAAGTTAGTGTGGAAATGAAGAGAGCACGAGTTAGTAAAGTCAGTGTTTTATGCAGTTTTTATACCAAAACTTTATTTTGTACAAAATAAATCAAATATTTCTTCAGTAGAACAATAGAGTTTAATTTTCTTCACATGGCGATATCTACAGTTCTTGAATATCTGTCGAGGGTGTCCTGGAATTTAATGACAACTTTTTTATCTTCATTTAAAAAGTTTCTCATCTAATTCCGATATAAAATTACTGTTTCTATCACTACTGGAGCAATATTTTTTTTATTTTGGCCAATAAAATGTTTTGTTATAAAAATTGCAATAACACTGACCTTAGCTCGCGTTCACTACACCCCCACCTTAACACTTTTAATACACCCGCTTCGGTGGCCGCATAACTTAACGCACTACTCTCACAGTGGACTAGAATGCTGCTAACAGGTAGATAGACCGGGGATCTCTTGTCGGGTGTACCGAGTGTTGTTTTTCCAAAATAGTTCTCCACTCAACCTCCACGAAAATGCGTGTAAACTTCCTATAAATATTACATTCCTAATCCCTAAAACCATTGGCGTAATAAGTACAAACGCGTATAAGCTGAGCTGGTGCTAAAAAAAATTGAATTCCTGTAGATGTCTTGGAAGGATATTATAGTGTGTATCAACCCCCTCCCTCTATGACACTTTGGTTCAAATCCCAATTGATATAAATATAGAAGGGTTGTAAATTGATTCAAAGCACTTTAAAGAGCTATGCTATAGGCCAGTGGCTTTCAACTTGGGGTGCGTGACAATAATTTAGTAGGCCTAGTATTGGCTTTTGTTTTCTCTGAGTTAACCTTATTTAACTCTAATTTAAACAAATATGTGTTATTTAATGCAAGCTCATATATTGTCATTATTTATCGTTAGTAATAATATTTTATGTAAATTTTACCTAAGTCACGTGTGAAGTATGTCAAAGTTTTTACTGATTAAAGTATCAAAATAAATGCTTTTGGAGCCTGTCATAATAATAGGACATTTCCTTGCTAAGTTAAATCGTTATTTGAACAAAACATCAGTAAAATTATGAAAGGATCTTTTAACTAACCATCTAAAAAGAAAATAATTTTTAATTTTAATCCTGAGTACTTGAGATAAACAAATTCCGTGACTACATGGTCTAAGGCGTCACTCTCACAATAAACCAACTGGACCACCGATGGCAGGGAAATGGGGGCTAGAATCCCGTTTGAGTATACTGAGGGTGGTTTTTCCTAAATGATTTTTCACTCAGGAACATTTCCTATAAATTCAATCTTCCTGATAGGCCTATCTAACATATTAATGTAAACTAGTAAATAGGCGTATAACCCGAACAGATAGTAAGATGCTGTGCTAAAAAACAATAACTTGAAAAGTGTTTACTAATGAAAAGGATCGCGGTTGTAAAATGGTTGAAAACCGGTTATAGGTGATGAAGATTTCACTTTTTTTTTTAAAACGTCCTTGATATCATTAACACTAACGTGATATGTAGCCGCGCGAGAGAAATTCTACTTTCATGCTCGCAGGCAACATTTCCCATGCTAATATCCTGTAAATAACCCAGTGACCCACATCACTATCAGTGACAGTGAAAATTACCTACCTCAAGTTCTGTTTCCAACTAAGTGTTACATCTGCGAGGGAAGACGAGAAGATACAACTTCGAACAAAAAGAGAAGGAAAAAGTGACTGGACCAGATTCGCCTGAGAAAGTTAAGGTGACCGACTTGATTAGCGATAAATTACCACGCAGACGTTCAGCTATAAAACAATACTTATTTGAATGATGATGATGCGTTATTTCAAAATATGGTTCACGCCAAAATAAAGTCGAAAAAATAAAACAAGGCTATTTTTCCTTATCAACCCAATAGTTTGAGTTTTATTAATAAAAACAAATGGTACGGAACTCCGCAAGGACTTTCTCGCTCTATTGTTTAAAAATGGAGATATTTACTCAAAACTCCTAATATATGTGAAGCGAAATAATATACACTAGCAAACCCAAGCATAAATTGTACTATACTTATGTAAAAAAAAATTGAGTACCAGTTTTAAATTTTTATAATTTTATTTCTAAAGAATGTCCTCACTTGTATGTTTGTACCTATAAATATGATCGTTTTGGATCCACAAGGGTCAACATTTCGTATTAACATTTCGACTTCCAGTTAAAATTTTAACATTTTATTAGGTAACATTTTAGAAAACATTCTAAAAATAATCTTTCGTAAGGAGTTTAGAGTATGTTATAATAACAAAGACTACAATAAGAGATAAATTGATTGTTAAAGGTTGAATATACGAAAATGATGTAAATGTGTAATCAGTTTAATAACTTTACTTTACTTTAGTATATTGCTCAATCTCTGTTATTAAACTCATTACACATTTCCATCATATTTGTCTATTCAACCTTTAACATTCAATTTATCTCTTATTGTAGTCTTTGTTATTATAACATTTTATTAGGTGTTTCACATCTTCAGGTCATCGCATTGTTATTCACGTCCTCATTATAAATTTTGACCAATACAAGATGTAAATATTGACTATTGAGTCTAAAATGAAGGAGATAGATCATTGTTGTACAAACATTTCTCCTAAGAGGTTAAAGGAAAAATAACATTTTTTTTCTAGACACTTACTTATATTTATTTACTCTAAGGCATTATAGAATTATTGCGTTAAAACTTTCGTATTATTTCTTTACAATTAAAGATCACAAAATTGGATTAATATATTTACCAATATATAATAAACTGTTGGTTTTATAAACATATATTTAAAATAAAAGTTCTTAATTTTTAATAGTGATACAATTTTACAATGATAAGTTATTTATTACCTCAAATAGTTGCGGAGATACGGAAATTTCCGCTTCTGTTAAGTACCCTAAAATTCATTTTCATAGAAAATTGCAACTACCCATTTTATGTATAATATTAATCAACATCTAGATACGAGTTTTAATCAAAATCGTTGAGCCGATTTTGAGAAAATCGATCTTTTCCCTTTTTGATTCTTATTAATCTGCTCTTAATTTTAGGGTTAAACATACACACAGACAAATGGCATTGCAAAAATGACTTTTTAGGGCTCGGGGTTATGAGACGTCGACATCCATCAACACTTCAGGTTAGGTCGCAATTCTTTACCTTTAGTGTTCGAAAAGTTTATATATATAATTGCTTATAGCTTGAAAGTTATTGGTTTTATAAAAATATGTTTCAACTAAAACATTTTTACTATAAATAGATCTACATATTTGTTGTAGACATGCTCACGGCGTCTTACTACCCGTCTTGACTACTGATACGCTTACTGTACATTAAAGAAATAATGAGGGAAATTTAAAGCAAATGCACCCATGTTTAGGAAAAACACCTCATTACCCTCTCTCGTTGTTCGAACCCTGAACTCCTTTAGCTTAAATATGGAGATATTATTAAAAATTAGTGTGACGTGGGGCAAAACACTTCCTATACGTTACATGTGAGCTTTTATAAGTGAAATCGAGGGTACATTTTGTCAAAAAAAAAATAGCTTCACTATGATATTTTTTCATTTATATCAACCGTATGTATTTTTTAAATATGAAGCAATTCCTTTAGACNGGGGGGGGGGGACCACCTTATTGCCTATCACCATAAGTGGCAAATTGGCTATACAAAAAAGGGTGGCGAATTTGAGTTTGCCAGCTCTCACAGTTTTATTAACACCGCGTTTTACTTTCTGTTCAGGTTAAGCGCATTTATACTGACTACGCCAGGGAGTTAAGGATGGGGAAGCTTGCATTTTAGAGAAAGTGTATCCACATTTTCGTGGGGGAGAGAGAATTTTTTTTAGGGAAAACCACTCTCAGTACACCCGACTGGGATTTGAGGCCCGATTTCTCTGTCATCGGTATTCTAGTATATTGTGAGAGTGACGCCTTAGACTATGCTGCTACCGAAGCAGGTCATTTACAGTAAAATAAATCTTTTCTTGGTAGGGTGTATTGTCAAAACTCGATATTGTTGTAGGGCCAACATTGAACTCAGATATATAGCCTTGGTGTTTCTGCAACTTGCCAGACCAAAGGATTGTCAAATCTCGCATTAAATTGTTTTATATTTCTAACCCAAGCAATTTTCATAAAAAAGATTTAAGTCAGTTGTAGCTGAATAGTCAAACCTTACATGCTTTGGATAGACATGTTCAAACAGTGTGTGTTGTTTTAAATGTTCAAGTTACCATCATAATTTCTCAATTTTTACATGGTGTTGCGAATTTCATCTCTCATTCACCACACCTGTGGCTACCTTGAGAAATGTATTGCCCAACTCTGCTTTCGACAGTGATTCCTAGAGTTCTGCGCAACCGATTTTCATACATATGGTTTTTAATTGAAATCTTATGCGCCAAGGATGGGCCCAATTATTTCAAATTTAGGAAAATATTCAAAGGGAAGGCCGCGATTTTTGAAAACAAAAATTTATTCCAAAAACGTGCGTATAATCCGAACGGGTAGTAGGACGCGGTGCTAATAATAATAATATTCCAAAAACAATTTTTCAAGATCTACGATAACGATTTAATATGTTTCTATTTTAAATAAAATCATTTTATTTGTTTAACCGTTATTAAGATATGGTTACCGATATTTTTAAAAAAATGCTGAAGTCGTGAAACGTCTGAACTCACACCTGGATTTATACAAATCCTGCCGGTCAAACAATCATGAAAGTTAACTTGGCGATTTTCGTATGGGCTCGATTAATTTATATTTATAGTTTCTAATACCCACCTCGGTGGCGTAGTTGGCTAACGCGCTAGTCGTGTTGAGCTCGACTGCTGAGGAGGGGGATATCGAAGTTCGAATCTCGGTCGGGTGAACTGGGGGTGGTTTTTCCTAAATGGTTTCCCACTCTTCCTCTACGCAAATGCGGATTCACTTCCTCTAATTCAACCCTCCCAATTCCTACTCCATTAGCGTATAACCCGAACGGGTAATAAGACGCGGTGCTAAAATAATATAGTTTCTAATAATTATTCATAGTTGACCTCAGTGGTCTTGGGAACAAGTGCTCGCTTCAGAACCCGATCTTCATGGGTTAAAACCTAACCTAGGCCAATGGATTTTTTTTTTCTTGGGCAGATAAACATCTTTAGCACAAATTTCTTCGGAGATGAAGTAAAGCCGTCGGGCCTTTTAGCTCTCACTTATAGAAATTCAAAGGAGTCAACGGGGAACCACCATACTTTATTTACTCCCCTATTACACGTGATTTATACCAGATGGTGCAGACAGCACTAGACAGCCAAAGGGCTGAGTGCTAGCCCATCTCAGGATGGATCACATTAAACGAATCTTTAGATTGTTTACTTAAGAAGAAGAATATTTGTTAATATGCGTGAGCGTCGTGGAATTTGTGGAAGGTTTATACTGTGACATTGGCCACTAAACCCACTGTAAGGTCTGAGTGACATAACATACTAATCCCCATCCCAAGTGTTTCTTGAAGCACTGATATAACCTGTTCCTCACCGCGCCTGCAATGTTTCCACACACGCGCGCATTACAGGTTAACACATATCCCACATGAAAGGTTCTTGCGAAGTTGTATAAAACTAATATGCGTTTTGTTGCTTCTAGTAAATTCAAAGGTATAAATCAGGGATGGGGAACTCTCAGCCTTTTTGAGGTTTTCGGTACGGCCTTTTTGTTAACTATTTATCTTCGTCGTTTATAAATTATACATTTTCAAGCGGCGTATATTTTAATCAATTGTGTTCCTACAATACAATAAAATGTTTTATTAACTGTTTATAGAGTTTGTAGAACTCCATTCTTGAATTGTTTTATATGAGATGTTGTAATCCTTATTACATGCTGATATATCCTTAAGTATAGGCCTACGGGTACAATACATAATATCTTGGGTTCAAACTCGATAAAAAGCTTAAAATACGTGTTTCTATCAAATTGTTTATTATTATTATTATTATTATTATTATTAGCACCGCGTCTTACCACCCGTTCGGGTTATATGCAGTCATATAGTTAATAACTAGAGTATAATTTTTTTTAAGTGTATAGATTTAAATATTAAGGGGCAGAAAGTTGGGGGGATTAATTGAATCACTCATCACAGTTTTTTTCCCCAACCCGTGGGCCTGGATAGTTGAAATTTTTCTCAGCAAGAAGGTAGCGGAATCGCTTCATACAACTAGAAAAACCTAAAATTGTAATATTTCAAAATCGGTCTTGAAAAATGGGAGCCTCTTATAAGTAAATAAAAATATGGGAGATAAAATGTTAAAATTTGCAGACAGGTAGGGAGACAGCTCCAGGTAATCAAATAAATCTCTAAATTTGATATTTCTTAGAGTGAATTGGATAAAAGGGAAAGGCGTGCTCAAAATTTCAAAATATAATAGTAAACAACTACTCCATAGTATGGTGTAAAACTAACACTACGCAGGCAGGTAAATAACAATTCCAAATAAATATTAAGGGTTGAAAATGTGAAAATGTTGAAAATTTAGGAAAATGGGGGAGGGGGGTGGCTATAAACAGAACAAAACACTTTTAATTATGGTAGAAAATTTAAATTGGGCAGGCAGGTAGAAGGGCAGCTTCAAATAACCATATTCGTCTTAAAATTTGAAATTTCTAAGTAGGATTTGTTTAATAAAGGGTGATTACAAATTCCAAAACTAATTTAAACTACTTTTCTGGGTGGTAGAAAACTGAAATTCGGAAAGGGGGTATAACAATAACTCCAAATAACCATAAAAACTGAAGATTTTAGCTGGAGAAAATATGTAAGGAAGGGGAGAAAGGGTTTGTAAAAAGATACCATCCTCTTATATGAGGCAGAAAAATGAAGTTTGCGAAGAATATAGAGGGATTACTCCAACAACAAAATAATTGTCAAATATTTAATATATTTTATAAAGGGGGCTGGTGAAATGAGAGGTTGTGAATTTTCAAAACTAAAATAATAAATTACTTTTCAATGTGGTATAAGAACCATCTCAAACAATCATTAAGGTCTAATCCTTAAATTTAAAGATGTAGAGGCAGTAAATGTGGAAGGGGGTCCCATCAAGAATCCTAAGCCTAATATAAAACATATTTTGCTTTGATATAAAATGTAAGTTCAACATTTAGATCATTAGACCTTCCCAGAAAACTGAATGACGTCTGAACAAACCGAATTTCAAAATTGATGCCCAGGAAATGTAAGCGCTCAAAATTGATACAATTAATACATAACACTACTTTTCAGTGTGGCTTAAAATATAGATTTGACAAGTACATAAAAATACCAAATCAGATAATCAAATAAATATTATTTCTAAATGGGAATGTTGGAGAACTGGAAATAGGTGAGTTGTAGTAGCTTAAAATATTTCCAAATTATTATGAATTCTTTTTTTCGGTTTGGAAGAAAATATAAACTAGCTAAGTTTGTAAAAGGACTAAACCACAGTAACCATAAATTATGGGAAGTTTTTAATCTAAAAATAGGGGGAGAAAAATTACTAATAGGAATAAAAACTCCTCGATATGGTAGAACATTTAAATTTTGTATAGGTAGACAATTTTTTTTTGAAAATAAACTATAAAAAAAACTAAAAATTATCTTATAGGGGATCCATTAGCGTTGCGATAGCAAAGCTAAAAATCAAAAGATAAATTCTCTCTCAGGCTACGGTGGGAAGAGCATGCAACGTGAATGTAATAATCTAGAACCATGTTCAAGGTTTTGACTGGTAAACCCAATGGGAAGAGACCACTGGGAAAACCTAGACACAAATGAGAGGATAGATAACATTATTATAGACCTGAAAGAGATAAGGTGCTATGGGGTGGACTTGATAGAACTAGCTCGTAAGTGCAACAATGAACTTTCGAGTTCCTAATGTCATAGAATAAGCAAGTAGTATATTTCAAATCGTGTGTATGTGTGCGTGCGACGTTAGTTTGGTTTGGCGGTGACGGCAAGGTCATGCTTCAGGTCTCTACTGGGTGTACCTGTATTAAGTTCATTTCAATTCTGGACTGCTGGTGACAGATAGATCAATGTTCCAATATATGATGGGGGTACTTAGGGTGTCTTATACTAAATTATTTCTCCCTCTTCCTCCATGCAAATTCAGGTACATTTCTTACTAATTCCACCTTATTCAATCCTGCTTCATATGTATAAATATGCGAATAGCTCGAAAATGTCGCAGGACCTGTTGCACCAAAAATAAAGCCCAACAAAAACCAGTTCAACTAAATGGAGAATAATCTTGTTTACATTGTATTTATTTACTATCATCAATTAACTGATCCAGTGTTTTTTACGTTCCAGAGCATGTAAACTGCGCGAGAGCCTGCTTTCAAGGAGAGGAGCCCAAATTGTGTTATTTCAAGTTCATCCTTAGACCTCATGCAAGAGCCACCAGGTGGGTGACAACCTCTTAAAGAAGTGTTTCTCAAACTGTGGTACGCGTATCCACAGGGGTACGTGACGTACCACTGATTAATTATCATGATAAAATACTTTTTTTATAATAGTAAGCATGATAAACAAAACTATCGCAGATTTTGACCGATGTCACGAATTTTTAAATGCTTTTCTTTTCTTTAGGCTTTGTTTATCTTATTACCAAAGCTTTATTAAAATTGGTAACGGACTTTTATAGCTACTTTGAAACATACCAGGTATTCGTTTATTATTATTTTTACACAACTGGAAGGGATATATTGGTTAGAGACCATGGCCCCAAGAGGTGACATTTTTGGGTAAAATCTCTTTGAAAGAACTGCAGCTCTTATAGAAGAAAGATTATCGCCTTTATTCCTCAGCTAGGTAATTACATAATCTCTCACATACACACCGGTGGACACTTGGACAAAGGTGTCTGTCTCATCTTCTCAACTTCTGACAGTTACAGGGAAATCAAGGCTCAAATCTAGGCCAGCTGGACTAAGGCTGGTTTTTAAAATGCTATTTATCCCTATATTTTAATATCCCTTCTCCACGATAATGCGGGTGCATTTCTTCTGAGTGATCTCTTCACTAACCCATGGATTAGGCCATTAAAAATTCTGTGTTAAAATATATGAACTAAATACATTTTTTTTTTAAACTTTAACTTATGGGGAGGGTATTTAAGCGAAAATTTTCCCACGAAATTTTGGATAAAAGATGGAAAAGTCAAGTAAAACTAACACTAGGATAACCGCCTGACTGATATTTGATCCCCAATCTCTTCGATAGTGGGGATAAAATGAATAGAGAGTTTTGATCACTCAACCACCAGTGCAGGGTTAGATGACCTTGGTGTCATTACCACCCACACGTGTATTTATCTTGGGAGGACGACTTTCCAACCACAGGACATCAGCTGTGGCATTGTCCCACTTACCTGAAAGTTAGAAGATTGTTGGTGTGGTGCCTAGCAATTGATTGGGGTCATATGCTAACTTTGTTCTCTAGTGGGTGACGTTCAACTCGCTACTAATAACAGAGCCAGGATTTTTATGATCCAAAGTTGATCAAAAATGATCTATAAAATAACCTAAGAAGTTCAATAGATTACTTCAGATTTTCAAAACATGACATACAACTATAAACCAAAACTTGTTATAAAGACACACAACTAAATTGAGCACGCACTTTACAAATAAAATGCAATGAAAGGGGAACTAAAATTGGTCATTCTTCTAAATATAAAATTGATTTACAAAATATATGCTTCTTAAGTAATAGCTACCCCCTCCTCACACAACCCTTTCCAGATTAATTATTGCAGTGTCTCACCAGGAATGTGTATTTTTCAATCAAACATGCAAATAAGTCGTAAAGTTCATAGACTTCTTTAGCTTCTTATTTTGACAAATACGTGTTGAAAAAAAGTTATGTTTGAGCATTGTGCATTTATGCAATATCGATAGCATTCGAAAATATACTTATTAAACATGAATACCTTAAACTGAAACAAAAAATGCCTAAAAATGAGGCAAACCAAGAATAAGATACATGAGCTTAGTTCCAAATTGGCAAAAATTGGCCTATAAAATATACATTTCTACAACAATGCGATCATAAACAGAGTTTATGTACTTATATCAAAATCTGGTTCCTGCTAATACTAAAGTCCAATTTTCTGACTGAAAAAAGTTACTAGATCTTCTTTAACGTATTCATATCCACTTATATGATCTGCAGTCATTACTTTTGATGGATTTTAAGACTATACACAACTTCAAAATGTTGAGTTTGAATTTTAATATTGCTGGGATTCATTTCCAATTCAAAATCTTAAATTTTATTATTTGAAAGATTTGAAATTCAACTCAAAAAGAGGTCTTAGATTAGGTCTAGAAATAATTTAATCTGAAATTTAAAAGTTGAACACTTGAATAATTTAATCTCTTAGATAAGTTAGCATGGATCTATTATTTGACTTGATTATAGGTACTTAGCGAATATCGTAATATTAGTCATCTATTCACCCGCATCGTTGTTCGCATGATCTAGCACGTCACTCACGCATTAGAATGGATTTCCGGTGACGAGGAGATCAGGGTTTGAATCTCGATCGGATGTACTTAGAGTGATTTTTACAAAAAAAAATCCACTCTACTTCCATAAAAATGTGGATACATTCCCTCAACAATTTTACTTTTCTCATCCCTGTTCCATTAGCATAGTCTTTGTTCGCGTATTACATCATCGAGCACAAAAAACGCAAGGGGGAAAAATAATTATTATTTAAATAAAGTTTTAATTTAGTTTTATTCTATTGTGCTCAGTTCCAAATAATATTATTTTAAATTAACCTATTTTCTGATTTGAGTTTTGTATCATTCAATTAAAAAATACTACACCAAAAATCAATTCAGAACATTTTCAATATAATATATTTAATTCTAATTTGATTTGAAATAGTTTAATTTTAAAATATTTGGTTTGGAATACGTTCGGGATAGTAAGCGAAAATTCGGAATCACAATTAAAATCCTACCCCACTATATGGCCACTAAAACAGATAAAAAAAATTAAAAATTTTGTAGACCAAATATGTGCGTTTAATTAAAAGGATTCAGGATTTATTGGGGGAAAGATTGGAGTTAAGCGTATTTTATTTTTGTAATAATAATGATTTTAAAATTTAATATTGACTTAAGATGGTGAAAACATTAAACATTTTTAAATGTGCTCCGTCCCCCCCTCAATATTTTAAATTTTCAATGTGGACCTTATTATCAAACGAGTTTGACACACTTGTTATTGAGATTCAACCACTCTCAAGTCCGAAAATATCTAACGATAAAACATTGCTGTAGGGAGAATTTATTTTTAAGGGAGTTCAAAATTGTAAATTTATGACATGATATTAATTCTTACTATTAAACTCAAATAAATAAGAATATTGTTATTTTATTCATTAGTGATGGAACTTTATTTGTGTGATAGGGGGAGAGGGAAGGAGGGGCAACTAACAAAAATATTTTAAAGGTTTTTTTACACTCCTCTCATCCAATTACTGTTAGAAAATTGGATTGTCCTTAAAGCTATCTGTATTAATTCTCGTTTGGAGAATTTTTGAAAATTATACTCTTTTAAAAGCTATTTATAATAGTGATACCCCTTAATTATTATTTTTTAAATTCGGATACTCCTAAATGCTTTTGATGTAGTCTGCTTCCTTTAAAATTGAATGTATCTAAAAGTTATTTTAAGAAGTTTCCACCATTTAATAAATAAATCAGATTTCCTAAGACTTATCTCAAGTGGTCCCCAACCAGAATATATATATTTTTAATTTGGATGCCCTTGAAGCTATTTAGATTGTTTCTCGCCTTTTATTTTAATTTTAAATTAATGATACTAATTTTGTCTAAGATACTCACTTTGACAATTTAATAACTTTTACTTCTTTAAAATCTAGTCATTATTAAAATATTTACAATTTTGTTTGAGTTGTTCGTTACATTTCATAATATTCTACAGGTTTCGATTTTGAAATAATCATTTAAAAACAATTAAAAAAACGTAAATAAAAGATGGCACACTGCATTATTTCAAAATGCAGCTATTCCTTAAGTAGCACACTAGTAGGAAAAGTTTCGCCATCCTTGATTTAGGGTAATGTAGTTTTGGGGGCCCCCTTTCACACAAAGTAGTTGACTTAGTTTGTATCATTGGTTTTTATTAAACTAATATTTAAACATTGTTCATGTAAAACAGTTACAAGTTTCCTTCACTTACTATTATTATTATTATTATTATTATTAGCTCCGCGTCTTACTACTCGTTCGGGTTATACGCACTTACGCTAATGTGTAATGGTAGGGTGATTGTGAGATGAAATGGAGGACCTACAGTTTAACATGGAATCCGAACTACGGTGGAGGCCTGGCATTCCCCACATTCACAAGATGTCTTTTCAGAGGTGAAGGAAGGATTTGATAATCAGATAAATCTGTGCCAGGACCTAGGATTGAACCCCGGCCGCCAGCACAGAAGTATGACATCATACCCCTAGGCCACCAGGTTACCCTCCTTCACTTACTAAAGGTGAATTCTGACTAATCATGTTCAATGATTCATCTATCATGAAACTGGAATTTGTTCCCATGTCTCATATTTTATTGATAATGTCGATACTGATCGACTACCATTTAATTTTTAGCACGTCAACACACAAATAATGAGTTAAAGACTGTCGGGCCTGTTCAAACGTAAACATGAGTAACAAAACTCGTAAACAATTGAAGATTAAATCGAAAATTAGATCACAGGTGGTTGCAGTTTAACACAGTGAATTTAAATAAATGAATTCAGTAAACAATTCACATGTTTTCAATGTACATTTTGTTAATATTTTTCATTAATGATTATTAAAAATGAAAATTATACCTCCTTTTCACTATATTTTCTTAAAACAAGACAACAATATTGGTTTTTTTTCTTTTGCACGAGTGTTGTAATAGCGAATTCCTTGTTTCTGTAAAAGAGAAGGGCCTCATCTCCTTCCTCCAGACTTTGGGCAACCCATTCTATCACATTGTACTGCTTATTATTTTATTTTTTTTGTCTCCCCCAAACAGGCCTTGTCCAAACTCGAATCAGAATGGCACATCTTGTTCTCCAGAGAGCATCAGAGCGGGAGAAAGTCGAGCGAGTGTGTTCACTATCAATGGACAGACACCGGGACCCATGATCCAAGTAAGTATCCCGATTTAGGGTTTAGATAGGAAAGTACTTTTTATCAGTTATAAAAGTTACTAAAACAATTTTCATATAATCAGGGGAGACCGGGGCTGGTTGACTACATGGGTAGGTTGGCATAGGCTTAGTAAGTCTTTCAACAATTGACCTAGCAATACATCAAATTTACCTTTGTTTAAGATAATTAAGATGCTCTTGTTATTTTTATTTCAATTCCTTATCATTATTGGTGTTTTAGTAAGCTCGATTTGTTTAGTTAGTGCTGTGGTGAGTAAATTTGAAAGATTTTAATATTTATACTATAATTGTATTTTATAAACGTTCCTTCCTACCAAAATCCTACTATAGCACTAGGATTATGGTTTTAATCAAGGTGGAAGGGTAGGAGATGCGAGTGAAGGTCAATCCTTTTGCAGTTTTTAATATCAAAACATTTTTGGCCAAAATAAATCCAGTATTGCTTCAGTAATTTCGGTTACTTAAATTTTCTGGGAAGAACCACACCCATTACACCCAAATGAGATTTAAACCCTTATCTTCCTGTATTGCAACAGTTCTTGAATATTTTTATCTCTACCCTGGATATAGGCATACATTAATTATGCTAATGTAATAGGAAAGAAATGAATAATCATAAAGTAAGTCTTCCTGAATTTTTGTCAAGATAGAGTGTGAAGTAATTTACAGTAGCCCCATGACTTCTTTGGTGCTGACTGACAGCTCACAGCTGACTTCTGACAGTCAACATTTAGGTATATTACTACATTTTGACTGTCAGAAGTGACAGCTGCTAAACACATGTTTTTACAGATCATTTGGTCCAGCGTAGGTATACATAATTTGGTCTGGTAACGTTTGAAAGATGTCAGTCAGCACCAAAGAAGCCATGGGGCTACTGTAGTAAAAAACACCCTCTGACACATATCCGACTGGAATTTGAAACCTGAGCTCTTAATCACCATCAAGCCAGTATAACACATGAAAGAAAGACCTGTTAGACCATCCGACCAACAATAAGGGTTCTTAAATATTTGCATAATAGCATAACATTTTTAATCAAATTCTGCGATGCCCATGACAAATTTAAAATAACTGTTGGAGTAATTGGCAAATGAAAGTAAATGTACCTACCTAAAGACGTTGCCTACTTGGTGAATTTGTAGCTGTTTTCAAAGGAGGTTGAGTCATAGCTTCAAGTTCCTAATCACTATAAGCTCTATTACACTTATTTAACAATGTTCCAAATAGAAGGAAAGGAAGAAAATGGGCATTTCAACCTGTGAAGTTTCTCCTCTTAAACTAAAGAGTAAACACATTCACTCTACTGTTTGCGCTTTGACAGCATTGTCCTGAATTTCAAAATTATCCTTTAATTGTATCCTATTTTAGATAAATACATGCTTCTACAGACTTTTTTAATTTACATCCTGGTAGGGAAAATCCTACAGGACATTATCATGAATAGCTTAGGCTGTAAATACTTTTTTTAAATGTACGGTATTTATAAAAAAAACTACTTCCAGATCAATAAAAAAAATGTGTGACAATATTAGAATATTTTTTAAAATATATAAGAATTTATGGTTCTTGTTTCAATGTTATATCTTTCAAAATTCACCAAATAGAATGAAAATGCATTAACATGGAAAGTCATATCTTGACTTAGGGCTATGTCACAGGTAGGCAATGTCCTCAAGCAATATTTGATTTGTTTTGGCTGAAAATAAGATGTTGCTACAAATAACTGTAGACATATTTAGCTTAACTAGCAAACCCCTCCATACCACCTTAATAAAATATTTATTGAGAATGAGAGACGTAAAATACTACCACAGAAAGTTACTATTTTATTTCATCCAGGTGTGCCAGCATGATGTCGTCATCGTAGATGTGGAGAACAGGCTGCCTGGTCAGGAGACAGCAATCCATTGGCACGGCGTGACTCAAAGAGGGTCCCCTTACATGGACGGAGTACCCATGGTGACGCAGTGCCCCATACACAGCAACAGTCGCTTTCAATACACCTTCAAGGCCACTAATCCCGGGACGCACTTCTATCACGCACACGCCGGTGAGATAACCCCATGATTATTAATACATATTTTAAAAAAAATCTTATTTACCAAGGGGGCCGCCTCAGTGAGAGAGAAATTGCTGCGCAGATGTTCAGCTCGAACATATTATTTAATTCTGCAGTGTGTTATTTCAAAATATGGTCATGCCAAAATAAAGTCAAAAGATTCCAACAGGGCCTTTTTTATCTTAAACATCCTGCTTTATTAATCAAAATAAATGTTTGAAAATGTGACATTAGCTCATTTTCAACAACTTGTTAAACATAATTGAGAAGCGAGAGATTATACCTGATAAAAACAACTCTAGATTTAGCCTTCCTCTGACAAATACAGTACCTATTTTTTTTATAGGCTTACAATAGAAAATTTTAAGATATTTGAATAATAGCAGTGAGCTATCTTCTTTAACTTGGGATAACAATAGTTTCAGCTATTTGTTTTATTAATATATGCAAATCCTGTACAATTATATATAATTTTCGAATGGCTGCAAAAATGCCAACTACCGAGTCGCTAATGGCTGCGTTGTCTGATGGCTGTGATCTTATATAATCACATGTTTATAAGCTGACGACTTCCGCAAGTTCATCTTAGATTCTGCCTTAAACTATGAGTGAAGAATGACCATGGGCACAGGACGAATCCTGGTTAGCTCAGTGGTAAGAGCATTGGCGTACTAAGCTGAGGGTCCCGGGTTCGATTCCCGTGTCCAGGTGTCATTTTTCAATTTTCAGAATAGGGATAAGACATTTTGTAATTTTATTTTCCTTATTACCTATAGACAATGCTGGTTGTAAGCGAAGGGTGAAAGGGAGTATAAGCTTAAAAAGAATAGAGCTAAATATTACAAAAAACTACACAGACCATTCTATTTAAGCCAAGTGGCCTGACAGCAATTTATACATTCTTGCTGACTAAAGTGGCTGCCTTATTATTTTTTTCTTGCAGTGACTCAGCATGCTGGAGGAATATTTGGCCCTCTAATAGTGAAACAGCCCCTTCAAGATGACCCTCATGCTGACCTGTATGAATTTGACCTCGAAGAGCATGTGGTGACCTTGTCTTCCCTGGTGCCCTCCACTCTCATAGTGGACCTCAACCTCCAGGAGAACTTCACAGTATCCTCAATACTCATCAACGGCAGGGGCCATCAAAAGGCGAATATACGTTATTACATCCTTATTATGGCTCATTCATTTAAAGGTCCATCACATGGTCATAAGCAAGAAAAGTGGTTAAAAAATTATGTTCAAACCAAAAAACATATCGAAGGGTAGTTTTCTAAAATTTCCACTTGACAACATTGAAATTGGGATCTGTTTAATAGTTTTTAAATGCTTTGGTAAAACGTTTTCACTCGTCTCCATTCCACTTATTTTTTTTAAAGTAGAATCCAGAAAAGATTATTTAGTTCAATTTTCTTAACACAGTAATTTCAACCGTTTTTTTTATATTTGTCATTAGAATCATAGAATGTGTTGGATCTACCTTAACAGATGCTTTTGAAATAGTTTTAAACAAGGCGATGCACTTTCCCCATTACTTTGTAATCTAGCCTTAGAGTTATATTAGGGTAATACAAAAGATTAGGAAAGGCTTTACAATAAATGTTAAAATAGTACTATTGGCTTACACAAATGATTTAGGCTTAGAAGGGAAAGCTGAGAAGACTTAGGGCCAGTTTCATAGTCAGACTTCGAGTGCAGAGCTATACCAAATACAGGACAACATCTAAAGTGCATTCACCGCCAGAGTTTACTTGGATGACAGCTCAAAGAGCTACTAGAAATATTCCCTAATTTATCTCCACGCTAACAGATGACATCTGTCACTTAGGTTAGATGTAATGGAAACATGTGGTAATGTATGAATGCGATAGTTAACCACAATAATTTAGACCAATATTATTTATATTTATTTGAGGTCAGGCACAAAGCATTTATTGTTTTATTTCACTTACAAATTTTATATATCAACAGCACTTTCACAAAAAAGGTCTAACAACATTGTTTTAAAATGGCGACTGACAAATTTAAACCATGTGATTGATCATGGTGCAAACAATTTCTTTACATTGGGTGCACCCATGCAGTGGATACAAATATTTTGTTTAGCTAAATATTTCAAAATAATTTAAATAATATTCATGTTAATTTTAGCAAGGTGATATTTAAGATCAATAATATAAGGAAAAACTTAAATGTTACGTTAAATAGTATCTTAATATTTTATGTAAAAAACTTTATGTCAAATAAGCCTAGTCAAGGTTAAGTTAAAATGAGTTGATAGTGGTAACAAGTAACAAATGTATTAAGAATAAAAGTGTCAAGGGAGAATGTAAAAATTTCAATATACAAAAAATAGAAGATTAAAAAAATTTATATTTGAAATAATGATATAAATTACCTATAAATACAAAATTATTTTATTATGATTTGGGAAAACCAAAAAAGGATGGATGTGTTGAGATTAATTAAAGATATTAATTTCAAGGTGTAATATGTGTTTAAATTTTATAGTTGAAGTATAATACATAAAACGAAAATTGTGAAGATAAACAAATATTTAAAATTGTATAACATGTAACATGTAAAGGTTTAACATTACTTATCTGAATTTTTGTGAATCCCATCTTCTTATTGTATAAGATGACCATGTCATCTTAGGTCTTAATACAACTATATGTTTAGGAATTTCACCATCAGGTTTTAGGAAAGAATTAGATGTTGTTCCGAAAGATTACATATTACATATGTTAATTTTAAATATTGATTTATCTTCATATTTTTTGTTTTACGTATTGCCCTCAGATATCTTATTTAAACACTACTATACTTTGAAATTCATATATTTAATTAACTTTTGATCTCAACATACCCATCCTTTTATAATTTTCACAAAACATAATAAAATAATTTGGTATTCATAGGTTAGTTGACAATTTATATAATTATTTAAAATATAAATTTATAGTCTCTTATTGTTTTGTTTATTGAAATTTCTGCATTCTCTTTTAACTCTTTTATCCTCAATAAATTTGTTACTTGATACCATTATCAGCTCATTTTACCTTATCTTGACTAAGCCTATTTTATGTAAAGTTTTTCACATAAAATATCAAGTTACTTTCGAATGTAACAGTCAAGTTTTTCCTTATATTTTTAATTTCAAAATATGATAAAATAATCATAAAATAGTATACTATGTATAAAAATTATATAACAAGTAACATATTTTCTCTTTTCCAAGTAAATAAGATGAGTGTATTAAAAGGTATTAATGTATGCACTCTATAACACATTATTGATAACATTCCAAAACGAAGTATAAGTAATTTTAATCACGTTTAAAATATTGTTTCAGATTGGATAAAAGAAAATTATTAAAATAATGAAATAGTGTGAGGAAACTTAAGTTTATGCTATTTTTAATGGAAAATATAATATGTGATTATAAAACTTATCATTTATAACAAAGCAGTGATTTACAAGTGTTGCCAACCCAAAACCTAAACTTATGATTTTTCAACTGTCGTTCAGGTAAAAAGTTATGGTGAACATATTGTAGTTATATATGAAACTGAGCCATTTCAAGTTTAGATAGGGGTCATCCTGTATTTAGTACAGTACTGTACTTGAGGTGTATTAGGTATAATTATAGAACTGGCCTTAAGTACAATACATAATTACACAACGAACACAGATTGAGGATGACAATTATTTATATATCATTGTGAACAACATACCATTCATTAGTGTTAATGAGTTTAACTAATTAGGAACGTTTTATATAGCAACAAAGAAATAAGTGTGGGGATAAGGAAAAATAATACATTCAGGAAATGAATGCTATTACTCAGTCAGTAAGTTGTTACATTTCGCCTGTTGTCAAAAAATGTAAAACTTAAACTTACAAAAAATTTCAACAGTTTTTTTCCTTGTTAAACATTGTTTCTTACCTGACATGGCAAGAATAAATTTAGGATGCTCGTAAACAAACTAATTAGGAACATTTGTGGCCAAAGAGGGATGAAGATAATGGAGAGTAGAGGTCTTATAATTAGGTGTTACATAGCCTGTACTCATCTTAATTGTTAGGATAGTTAAGTCTCACATATTTCAGTGGGCGGGGCATGCAGCGCAAATGGGAGATGCTAGAACCATGCTCAGTGTATTGACTGGTAAATCTAGTGGGAATAGACCATTGGAAAGACCTTGACGCAAATGGGAGGATAACATTAGAGTAGACCTTAAAGATATAGTGTGTAATGAGGTGGACTGGATAGAGCTAGCTCAAGATAGAGATAGATTGCATACTTTTGTAAGTGCGGCAATGAACTTTTAAAGTTTCTAATGCTATATTGTAATTAAGTATCCCGGAATATTTAAACAGGATATTTTTATTTCCATCTAAAAAGTTTATGTTCTAATATCAAGCTGGCCATAACAAATTCAATAACTGTTGAAATTAATATGTGTAGAACATTAAATTATTTGCTAACATCACAAGAAAATGATCTTATTTTGGAACAGGGATTGAAATAAAAATGTCTTCAATTGTTAGTTGATTTTTTACTGTTATTTTCTAATTGTTCTACTCCCTTGACACTATCACCCCCGCCTCCCCCTCCAGCCCCCAAGGTTGGGAACCATTGCTCTAAAGCAATTTTTTTTGGGGGGAGGGGGGGTGCAAAAATGTTTGTGATATAGAATCTGTAAAAATGTGTCTCTTCCCATCCCACTAGTTTATAAACTGACAGAGAAATTGATTTTTTTTTAAATAAACTAGTTATTCATGTACAAAAATTACATATTTTTATGAATCGTTTATTTTTACAGAAACCAAAGTCAAGGTTCAGAAGTCACGCCCATTTCATGGTTAATCCAGGCTACAAGTACAAGTTCAGGGTGATCAACGCCATATCATCAGACTGCCCAGTTCTCTTCAGTATTGATAGCCATCAGGTCACTATCGTAGAGAAAGATGGGGCACCTGTTGAGTCCAAAGTCATCACAAAACTAGTTATTTTACCAGGTAGGCCTATAATATGTAACAGACATGCTTCAATGGTCTTGTAGTCTAATGCACTACTCTCACAGTAGACCAGACTACCAATGTTGGGAGATTGAGGTTCGAATCTCAGTCAGGTGTGCTGAGGGTGATTCTCCAAAATGGTTTTCCACTCTCCCTCCACGTAAATTCGGGTACACTTCCTATAAATATAAACTTCCTAATCCCTAAAACCATTAGCGTAATTATTATTATTTACTGTATAAACCAAACCGGCAGTAATATGCGGGGCTAAAAAAAATATGTATGAGGTATACATACACATGCTCAATTTGGTAACCAGGAGGTGGACAACAACATGAGCATTGCTACCCCCCTTATATATCCCCCTGAAGACCACAAATCGTTTTAATAAAAATTTAAATCATATGAAAAAGAACTACAGTATTAATCATTGAAGATGTGCTGAGTATAGGCTACATTTTAAGACAAGACTTACAAAGTTATGGGTGACCTGGCAGTCTAGGGGTAAGGTGTCAGACTTCTATGCTGGCGGCCGGGGTTCAATCCTCGGTCCCGGTATAGATTTATCTGATTACCAAACCCTTCCTTCACCTCTGACAAGACATCTTGTGAATGTGAGGAATGCCAGGTCTCCACCGTGGTTCGGATTCCACGTTAAACTGTAGGTCCTCCATTTCATCTCACAATCACCCTACCATTACACATTATCATAAGTGCGTACAACCTGAACATGTAGTAAGACGCGGTGCTAATAATAATAATAATAATAATAATACAAAGTTATATTCCAAAGATATATTGTTATACACCTTACTTTGATCGTTTTCACTAGAGTGCAGTTCATATGATAGAGCCATAGTGTAGCCTGTTAAGGTAAGGTAATACTGTAAGCTTTCATTATGAATGAAGTGTACATTGCAGTTATATAATAGTCTAGTAATATAAACAAGAATAAATTAAATTTACTTTAAAAATCGTGTACCTTAATCTTACAGGAGAAAGGTACGACTTGGTATTGAATGCAGACAAAGAAGTGGCTGTGTATAACATGAGGGTGAAAGGTTACCACTTCTGCAAAAACATCCACCAAGAGGCCCTTCTCATATATGATGGCGCTGAGAGTCTCAAAGAAGAGATTCCACTTGCTGGTGGGAAGGTAATATTATAATTTTAGTTGTAGGCCAATGGGATATACCTCTCATTGATAGAACTGATAGGTAGTATGTGTTTGGAAAATTTTATCAGTTCCGAGCCTGCTACTTCTGTTATTAATTCCAAGTTCTGCCTAATAGCTTATAATAATCTTAAATCACTTAGTTTCCTCCTCAAAATTTATGAGTGGCATCACTAACAACTAACTAACTATATATCTGTTTCAGAAAAAAAAAAATCTAGGTACTTAAAACTCAGTAGTTGTGTGTAAAAAAATTTTTTATCTCTTTTTATATAAAATATAAACATTTCACTGTATGGATTAATGAAGAAAATCTATCAACTCATTTTAAATAAATAACCGAGAATCGATTATTTTGGGACCAAAAGGGGTTTCAATTCTTAAGGTTGTACAAGCAAGCCTTAAATTATTTTTAACTTTTTGTTTTTCTTGTTGTAAAACAATTTGCATGCTCTTAACTAACAAACTTTTGTTCTATATCTTAGTATTTTCATTGCTATTAAAACAAGTTCAACCTATTTATTGAGGTTTCGCTAATAAATTGTTAAAACTTGAATAATCATAACATTTTAAAATAGCATTTGGGAACCTTAGAAGAGGTTCAAAGTTTATTTTGGGAATCAAAAGATAAGAATAAAAGGTAATAAAATATTCAAAAGTTACTTGTAGGGAGGGTCCCATACCCTTAATAGAAGAACCAATTGAACTGAGATAATAAAAAACTTAAATGACCCAAATCAATTAAACATTAGTATAATGAATAAATATGCACAAATTTTAACTGATCCAGTAATAACACAAAGTTCCAATTTCTCTGATGAGATCTATATTAACAAATAACTGTTTATTAAAATAAAGTATTGATTAATTCATGGTATACCTTTAAGGGTAAAATGAAACATCCAAAATATGTTGTTTTTTTATGGTAAAATCAGTTCTGGAGCTTCAAAAGCTCCAAATCAATCCTCAATTGTATTAGAATTCTCTGTTATAACCTTGTTTAAAGTGAATTTATTTGTTTAAGGAAAGATAAATCATTTATAACCATGTACTTTTATTCCAGAACTGTGACATTTCACATAACACATACCGGTAATTGAAAATAGGCTTATTTTAATCGTTTTGATTGAAATGAATTTGAAGACCCTAGTCTTGAAGTATTTGTACACTGCCACTGATGGCCCTTTTTCCGAAATCCATCGCTCAGTCACAATATAAATATTCTATATTTTCCCACATGCTCTGGCTCAGTAACATTGTCAATCTCCTTTAATTTTCCCACATTTCATCCCTCAAAGCCTCAATATATATTTCCTTTATTTTCTAGGATTCCAGCACCTTTCATAAAAGCTGCAAAGACTTTCTGGCTTGTATTCCCGAGTTGAAAGGTAAATCTACAATTGAAGGCAAAAAAGATCTTCATCTCCATTCCGAAATCCCAAACCTCATGTTCTACATGGCGTATGATTTCACAATTGTCAATGACTTTGATGGTCGAGTCAACTTCCAATATATTCATGAAGGAGTGCCATACTACCCATCCTACCTCAGTGAGTATACATTAAATAATGTGATTAATTAGATAATTACTGAGGAGTTATATGGAATGGGTTGCTATGTTTTATTATGAGATGTGTGAAGCTTCCAAAAATTGAAGTCAAAGACTAAATCTCCTCTGCCTCCCACATTGACACCAACAAAAGTCTTTGAATTTTCAAAACATTTTAAAGTAAGAAAACTCCTCAGTAGCTACTGATTAGATAACATTCATAACATAAACATAAATAAATTCAGATATGGCCCTATAAAATACTAATGTTATTTGGTTTTTTCTCTAAACGTTTCACTTTAATCAGATGCACTCACTGGATGATTTAAAAACTAAAAGTAGTGCTATGTACCAACAACAAAAACCTGACCTCCTTTGGTGGAAGCGTGGTCCAACGCGGTACTCTCATGTTAAACTAGACCGCGGAAGACGGGGAGATCGGGGTTTGATCGGGTGTACTGGGGGTGCTTTTTCCTAAATGGTTTTCCACACTACTTCAATGTAAATGAGGGTGCACTTCCTCTCAATTAAACCTACATGATCCCTAAACCACTAGTGTAATTAGTGCATAAGTGTACAACCCAAACGGGTAGTAAGATGTGGTGCTAAAAAAAACTTTTCTTCGATTTAGACAATTCTTCGAATGTTTAAAGATTCACTTTACATTTAAAAAGTTAACTTCACATACCCTTAATTACTAGATGTGTTAATGGAAAATTGTTAGAATAAGAGAATCATTTTGTGTATCTTGGCAGAATGTTATATTAAAATGGAAGGATAAATGGTGAAATTGACAGATGGATGACTGCATCTTGAAGAGTAGTTGCATGTATGTGAACTATTGGAAAGAATGAAGTAATAAAGAAAGAGGCAAAGATGGCAGTATATAAAAGTGTGTTAACGCAAACCTTGTTTTTTGGGTGTGATAATTAAGAAATGTATGTGGAAATATTTGTATGGACAGTCAGTAATGAATGGGTGCTGATGGAGTGTAGTTGGAAAGGGAATCCAATAGGTCAATGTGAAAAAAGTGTCTTACATTGGTTTGGACATGATGAGAGGATGAGTGTGGGTCAAGAAACGAAGCAAATATATGAAGGTAGAGTGTGTGGATCAAAAAGAAGAGGTAGGCCATGTAGTATGTATCTAAATGGTGTAGATGAATGTGTGAAAGAGAGAAACATAAAGAGTTTTAAGAATAAGAGAGCATGACTCATTATATGAATGTAGTTGAAGTGAAGGGAGTATGCAAGGATAGGGAGGTGTGGAGAAAGTTAGAAAGGATAGATTAAGTACTTAGTGGTTGTCTTTTGCGCTATCTGCATAGTTTCTTGCCTACCCCATAAAATAACAGTGTGATTATGTATGTATATAATTAGATAATTACCATAGAAAGAAATGGGTCAGGTATTTTCATCAATATTATATTGATGAACCAATACTCTGGTATTGTTGGTTGACAAAGTGATGTGTAGTATTTTTAAATAATATATAAACAATGTAATGTAATTTTTGAAAACTTTATATTTTACAACACAATTTGTTTAAAAATATATATTCTCTCTTCATTTATTATCTATTCATTTTATGAAAAGCACTTGTCTCAATGATAAAATTGTCTCCTTTATAACCAATTCTAATTCATGCTTTAAAATAAAGTTCTTGTATCTTATATATCCCTTCTTCTGATAATTGATGGAATAATTTTGGAGAAAAATTTCAGAGGGTTTATGATAGCAGATGGAGATAAAGAAAAACCATTAGTCATAAATAATACATTGATTATTTTCTTTCTGTTCAAGTAGTGAGTAAATCAGCGTAGTGAGTTAATCAGCAAGACTCAAGTACTATATCTTGTTGAACATTTTTTTTAATGTGATTTATTTTAAGAATCAACACCAATATTCTTTATAAACAAAATATTGTTTAGTTGTGTTAAATCTACAAAGTGGTATTTTTTTTAGTAGTAAGACATCTATACTAGTATTTTGGTGGAAAGGAACTTTTAGAAAATTCAAAGATATTTATTGTGGTCAACAATGATAATATTTCATTTTAAAGCTAAGTATTATTTAATTGGTATTAATGCTATCTATGAAAAGTGACAGTTGTAGTTTTAGTAACTTCTGCTAAAAAAAAGTCCTTGCTATCTAAGTCAGATTGTTGTTAATAGATGAAACTTTGCTTATCAGTTCAATAATAAGCTTGACTCTTTGTTGTACATTGTCATATTTCATGTAAAAACATTATTTCTCATATAAATCAGTTATCAAAATATCTTGGGGCATTGATTAAATTAATTATCCCATTATTATTAGATAAATGGCATGTTTGGGGACTTATGTTGTGAAAAACATTACATGAAAACTGTAATATACTCTATAGCAGGGATGTGTATAGGTTAAGTTGGTCAATCTGGACTGAACTGACTAGAGTAGTCATAGCAGAAAATATAGATAACTGGTTCCGTTTTAAGGTTTCATCTTGGTGTTTGTTTGGTGTTAAGAAGGTGCGCGAGTTATGTGGTTAGGGTACAAGATTAAATATATATGTGTATGTGTAAGGACACAACAGTTTGGCGACGAGGTGATTGATACGTAACCCATGATATTGGTCAAGCCACTGGAGTGCTCATAATGGCAGCGTTTTTATCAAGTTTCGCGGAATTCGATACTACCCAACCACACACGTGGACGAACTACGCCAAGAGGTTAGAACACTTTTTCATTGCTAATGATATAATCGACGATAAGAAGAAACGGTCGATATTGTTTTGTGTGATCGGGGATAAAACATTTGATCGTTTAACTGCATTAGTTGCGCCAGAGGATCCCGATTCTAAATCATTTGATGATTTAGTTAGTGTTTTAAACGGCCATTTTGCGCCAAAGCACAATGAAATTGTACAAACTTTCAAATTCAGCAAAAGGGATCAGCGACCCGACGAGTCCATTGTGGAATATGTTGCCGTTTTGAGAGAGATGGCCAACCGTTGTAACTTTGGAACATTTACAAATCGGATGCTGCGGGATCGTTTAGTGCAGGGGATCGCGGATGAGACGGTGCAGCGCGAAATGCTTTCTAAAAATGAAATGAAGTTAGATGAGGCAATTTCCATGGCTGTAAGTAGCGAAGCAGCGGCACAACATCAACGTGTGATGCGGCCAACTTCCGCAAAACCGGTGGGGTACCAAGACCAAGAAGCAGGCCCAATGGAAGTACACAGACTATCTAGAAACCACCAATCTCAACAAAGAGGTGCCAATAATCAACAGAGATTTTCTCCAAATCAACAAAAGGATCAACGGTGTTATCGTTGTGACAAAGAGCATCTAACCTCTGAATGTCCATGGGCAAATGCGATATGTCGTTTTTGTAAGAAGTTGGGTCACATAGAAAGGGCATGTAGGTCAAAGAGACAAAATGATGTCAAACGAAGAGTACAACACCCACAAACAAACCATTTAGCACCCATGGAACCGGCAAGATCAGAATTAGATATGGCATATCAGCTGTTTTCTATGGGATCTGAAACTAAAGACAACCCACCCTTCCACATAAATGTGATTTTAAATGGAATTAAACATCACATGGAGATCGATTCAGGAGCAGCCCTGACAGTTATCAGCTCAGTAACCTATGAAAAAATATGGACCTCTAAACCAAAACTTATGAGTTCCGATATTCAGCTTTGCACCTGGGGAACAAAACAGCCTCTTTGTATCCTGGGTAGGTGTAATGTGGAGGCCACATACAATGGCCGGTCTGCTACTCTGCCTGTAACAGTAGTGGAAGGAAATGGGCCAAGCCTCCTCGGGAGAAATTGGTTCAACGAGTTGGGAATTAAAGTGCAAGGAATTCACCATATCACGGATAGTAAGTTTATGGAGACAATACAGAAATTCTCAGCTTTTGAAGATCACAAACTAGGAGAATATGTTGGACCACCAGTTTCATTAAAAATGGACCCCTCCGTGCAACCTCAATATCTACGGAGCCGTCCAATACCACTGGCACTGGCAGACGATGTCAATCGAGAGATTACAAGGTTAGTTGAGGAAGGGATATACAAACCAGTATCATTTTCAAAGTGGGCTACACCCCTAGTGATTGTGCCAAAGCGAGATGGATCTCTGCGGTTGTGCGGGGACTACCGGAGCACAGTTAATAAAGCGCTATGTCCTGACAAATACCCTTTACCAACTGCAACTGAAGCTTTTGCGTGCCTAACAGGTGGAACCATATTTTCTAAGCTTGACCTTGCACATGCTTATGCCCAAGTTAAAGTGGATGAAGAATCTTCTAAGATATTGACAGTTAATACGCCAAAAGGCTTGATGCAGGTGACAAGAATGCCTTTTGGAATTAGTGCAGCACCGGGGATATTTCAGAGACTGATTGAAGGTATATTAGCAGGTATACCAGGTACAGCGGTACTCCTGGATGACATAATTATATCGGGCAACAATATAGAACAACATAATTCCAGAATACAGGAAGTACTACAAAGGTTGAGTGATGCAGGGTTGCGGTTAAGGAAGGACAAGTGCAGGTTTGGAGTTCCAGCAGTGTCATTTTTAGGGTTTCAGGTAGACGCCCAAGGCATTCACCCCTTACAAGACAAGGTTGAAGCCATATACAAAGCTCCAGCACCTAAGAATAAAACAGAACTTCAGGCTTTCTTGGGACTTCTCAATTTTTATGAGAGATTCCTGAGGGACAAAGCTACCGTTTTGGAACCCCTACACCGTCTTCTAGATAAAGAAGCACCATGGCAGTGGACCCAAAACCACGAGAGTGCATTCAATAAGGCAAAAGCCATTTTAACATCAGACTTAGTTCTGACACATTATGATAGAAGTAGACCTTTGATAATATCTTGTGATGCATCTCCTTACGGGGTTGGAGCAGTCCTCTCCCATATTATGGACAATGGAATGGAAGCTCCGGTAGCATTTGGATCAAGAACACTGTCACGAGCTGAGCGTAACTATGCTCAAATCGACAAGGAAGCTTTGGCGGTTATATTTGGTGTCAACAAGTTCCAACAGTTTCTCTTGGGTCGATCTTTCACAATAGCCACAGATCACAAGCCACTTCTAGGATTATTTCATCCTACCCGCCAGACGCCAAGTGTTATAACACCTCGGATGCTACGGTGGAGCTTAATGCTAGGAGGTTATGCTTATAACATTATTTATAGACCAGCGAAACACCATGGAAATGCAGATGGGCTTAGCAGACTTCCATTGAACACTTCAGAAACTGTGAATATAGAACCCAGGGGCATCTTTATGCTAGACATGGAAGACCCGCCTATCTCAGTAATTGAAATTGCCAGGGAAACTATAAAGGATCCTGTGCTGTGTAAGGTTAAAGAGTGGGTTTTACAGGGTTGGCCCGAAGAAGAGGCGGGGGAGGATTTCAAGCCCTACAGCGCACGGCGCTCGGAAATATCTTTGTCACAAGATTGCTTACTCTGGGGTAGTAGAGTGATATTGCCAAATAAACTCCGCAAAAGGTTTCTCCTCATGCTTCATGCTACACATCAAGGTGTGGTGCAATCAAAAGCAGTAGCTCGCACTTATACATGGTGGCCTAAGATGGACGCAACCATAGAGGAAGTAGTGGGAACTTGCCAAGCCTGTCAAGAAAGCCGGAACAACCCACCACAGGCCCCAGTACAGTCATGGATAGCACCAACAAGCCCGTGGATTCGTCTACACATTGACATGGCAGGGCCGATACAAGGACAACATTTTTTAATACTTGTGGATGCGCATTCTAAATGGCCTGAGGTCAGACAGATGAAGTCTACAACATCAACGTGCATAATAATGGAACTAAGAGACATTTTTGCTACACATGGGCTTCCAACAGTCCTAGTAAGTGACAATGGCCGTAATTTTGTGTCTGAGGAGTTTGAACAGTTTCTTAGGCTCAATGGAATTAAGCATTTAAAAACAGCACCATATCACCCTGCAAGCAATGGGCAAGCAGAACGTATGGTTCAAACAGTTAAGAAACAGTTGGGAAGAATGACAGGCGACTGGCATACTAGGCTCGCAAGAATCCTCCTCATGCTTCGGACAACCCCTACTGGAACTACAGGCCAAAGTCCAGCCCAGCTTCTGATGCATCGGCAACTCCGAACACGCTTGGATGTGCTACATCCAGATAGACAAACAACAGGCATTGCGGCACTCCCTCAAGATATGGAGAATATGCGAATCTTCACTGAAGGAGCAGCAGTCTGGGCAAGGCAGTATGGAGTAAAGAGGCCTAAATGGATGCCAGCAGTGGTCACTGATGTGTTAGGGAGGAATATGTACCGTGTCAGTTTTAAAGAAGGGCTTGGACAAACAAGACACATAGACCAACTTCGGAAACGCTATGAAAGAACACCTCAACCAGAGGATGCCTCGGAGAGACCATCTTCACAAGTTAAATCGGCAAGATACTCAGTTAAAGACCTTGTGACACATCAGAGAGCAGGACCACTTCAACAACCAATACTAACACCTCTGGCAAGAGGAGACCACGAGCAGCAACCAGTAGAAAACCCCCAACCACAGGAACAGCAACCAACAGCACTGATAGACAACACAGATCAACAACCAGCAACACCAGAATCATGGCCTCTCCTGAGGCCACGGAGACAGTTGCGTACTCCTGTGTACTTGAGAGATTATGTGTAGAGATCTAGGAGGGGAGGAATGTAATATACTCTATAGCAGGGATGTGTATAGGTTAAGTTGGTCAATCTGGACTGAACTGACTAGAGTAGTCATAGCAGAAAATATAGATAACTGGTTCCATTTTAAGGTTTTATCTTGGTTTTGTTTGGTGTTAAGAAGGTGCGCGAGTTATGTGGTTAGGGTACAAGATTAAATATATATGTGTATGTGTAAGGACACAACAAAAACTTAACAAAACTCGCCATGCATATAATGCGATTGATCGTTATCCTCGAGATTGACATACTCAGTCACAGAAAGTGGCTGACATGCAGTGCAAATTAAGACTGCAAAGGTGATGACCTTTTATGATTGCAACTGTGCCTGGGCTATATGTTAATGAAGTGATGTCTTCCTTTAAACCATGGTATGATTGTGACTGTGCCTTGATTACATGCTAATGAAGTTATGTCTTCCTTTAAACCATAGTATGAATGGTACTGTGTCTTGGTTACATGCTAATGTGATGATGTCTTCCTTTAAGCCATGGTTGGAATGGTACTGTACCTCGGCTATATGTTAGTGAAGTGATGCTATATGTCTTCTTTAAACTATGGTATGATTGTGACTGTGCCCTGGTTACATGTAATGAAGTGATGTCTCCCTTTAAACCATGGTATGATTGTGACAATGCATTGGTTACATGCTAATGAAATGATGTCTTCTTTAAACCATGGTATGATTGTGACAATGCGTTGGTTACATGCTAATGAAATGATGTCTTCCTTTAAACCATGGTATGATTGGTACTGTGCCTTGATTACGTGCTAATGAAGTGATGTCTTCCTTTAAGACTTGGTATGAATGGTGCTTTGCCTTGATTACATGCTAATGAAGTGATGTCTTCCTTTAAACCATGGTATAATTGTGACTGTGCCTTGGTTACATGCAAATGAAGTGATGTCTTCCTTTAAACCATGGTATGACTGGTACTGTGCCTTGATTACGTGCTAATGAAGTGATGTCTTCCTTTAAGACTTGGTATGAATGGTGCTTTGCCTTGATTACATGCTAATGAAGTGATGTCTTCCTTTAAACCATGTTATGATTGTGACTGTGCCTTGATTACATGCTAATGAAGTGATGTCTTCCTTTAAACCATGGTACGAATGGTACTGTGCCCTGGTTACATGTTAATGAAGTGATGTCTTCCTTTAAACCATGTTATGATTGTGACTGTGCCTTGATTACATGCTAATGAAATGATGTCTTCCTTTAAACCATGGTATGACTGACTGGTACTGTGCCTTGATTACGTGCTAATGAAGGGATGTCTTCCTTTAAGACTTGGTATGAATGGTGCTTTGCCTTGATTACATGCTAATGAAGTGATGTATTTCTTTAAACCATGGTGTGATTGTGACTGTGCCTTGTTTACATGCTAATGAAGTAATGTCATATGTCTTTCTTCAAGCCATAATTTTATTGGGACTGTACCTTGGTTACATGCTAATGAAATGATATAGTCCTTCCTCCTTGCTTTGAATAATGGGATGCTTTACATGGTATGTAATTGTTTTAAAAATACAATATTACACAAACAAAAATGTATTGTATCATGATGTTTTGTCATTATTAAAGAATATTTGGAGATTATTGATAGTTTTTAAGACATTTTTCAATCTTTATTTTGTTTAAAAACTAGGTTTCTCTTTCCCATGTAATTAATAAAAATATATTAATTAACATATTATACTATTTTTCCTGGAATGCGTATTCTAATAAATACTTTAAAATGTCACAAATATTGAATGTTCATGTTCCTTTTTTGCAGGTATTAATAGTAATTCTCTACGAGTACCTCAGTTTAGTAACATATCATTTTTATACCCTTCCTCTCCTATTTTGAGTCAAACCTACGATGTCACATCAGAGACTTTGTGCGGAACTGACTATAACGGCAACCCTGTGTGTACTGTGTACACAGAGTCAGGTTTTTGCGAGTGTACCCACATCCTAAATGTACCTGTCAACAAATCAGTGGAGATTTTACTAGTGGACCAAGGTAAGTGACAAGATAATAGCAGAAATCAACCTCAATGGTCTTGGAGTAAAGGGCTCGCCTCAGAACCCGATAATTGTTCAAACTCAGCTGGGGTTGAAAGATTTTACTTGAGTGATAAAAATCCTTAGCACAGCTTCCTTCGGAGAGGAAGTAAAGTCGTTGGTCCCATGTTAAATGTGGCTTGTAAAATAACCCTGGAAGGTATGGGAAATACCTTTTCCAGGAAAAATTTGTAGGTACTCTCTCTCTCGCTCGTATAAATTCTAATGTGCTGATATTATCAGTCGATTCAGAAAGTGCAAGTTAAATACCTTATATAACTAAATGAATAAAAGATAATAGCAGTATTATATAGAAATGCGATGCTCAAGTTATTGATTCTTATAATGTTTGAGATTAATATAAATCACAGAAATAGAAATCTATTACAAATCTGAAGGCCTTGGCTTGAAATCACAATTTTACGGAATCGTTTAAGTGGAAGGACTACCTTGTAAAACTTGAGAAGTGCTATCAGCGCAACTCCTAGGAAATGTCCATAGATTAAAATATTTGGACTGTTTAGCCGACACCGAAAACATTTTTCATTCGACTTTCTCGTATTAGACAGGATTGCTGGTGGCCAGATCGGGATTCAAATCCCAGTTGTGTACTGAAGGAGATTTTTTTCTTAAAGCGGTCCCAAACACGCAATTTCTATTTATTTATTTTTAGCACTGCATCTTACTACCCGTTCGAGCTTAACGCTTATGTACTAATTACTCTAATGGTTAGGCATCGGGAAGGTTAAATTAAGAGGAGGTCCATCCGCATTTTCGTGTAATGAGAGTGGAAAACTATTTAGGGCAAACCACTTGACCGGAATCGAACAGTGATCTCCCCATCTTCAGCATGTCAGTTGAACACGGCGGGAAACACACACTATTAGACTGGATTGCTGGTGATGGGAAGATTGAAGTTCAAATCCCAGTCGGGTGTAACAAGGGTATTTTCCCCTAAAATGGTTCACCACTCTCAATCTATTCAAATGTACATACATTCAATCTAAAATGTCACCTTCTTCATTCCTAGTTCATTAGGGTAAATTGATATATGTGTATAGCTCAAACGGGTAGTAAGTCACATTAAAAAAAAATATTGTTAGGAATACCAAAAGTGTCGACGAAACTTTATTAGTGTTGGGCGAAGTAGTTTGTAAAAAAAATATTTTTGAGGAGTTTTTAGGGGATTGACTCCAAGCCAGTGGAAAATATTTTAAAATGGAATGTCACTAAAAGCAATTTGGGGTATCCCTTAAGCATTTATAGATAGTAATAGATTGTTATAAAATCTTTTTGAAGTTTGATGCAAACCATCTTTCAGCTTCAAACTCAAGTATATCAGAGTAAAGTTTAACAAACTGGAGGAAGGCACATTTCGATGGGGGGAAGGGGAAAGGAGAAATATATGGTAATACCCTGCCCTATCAACCCC